>JAYJMB010006499.1:0-53913 GCA_036873735.1 Pouteria campechiana | reverse complement strand
ATATTTAGGAATCAAATAGGTGCAAAAGATGAAGTATTAGGAGAATAAAATATGACATTTTGCATTCTCATCAGTGGGTATCCCATTTATTATGAATATGTATATTTGGATTCCGTGCTAGTTAATGATTGATGTTTGTATTGAATTGTGAAGGCATAAAGGTTAGGACTAGTGAATATCCTTTGAATTGAAATTATTAGTGTTTGGGTTATGCTGGGGTTTATGATGAGAATTGAATAAGTCTATCATATCATTGTAACTTATGATACTTATTTTTGTGTATGGATGCCTATTTGTTAAGGATAAAGAATATCCCATAGTTATGATGGATAGTATGCTTCGTAAGGCTTCATGTGAATGCCTAATTTGATGTGAATAAAAAGTATTCCCTAATTTTGTTTAAGAATCAATGATGTATATTATATGATGGTGAATAATATTATATAATTGTGGTATTGAGAATTCATTGAATGGAATGGGAAGAATTATGTGTTACATGTGAATGTTGAGTATGATTATACATGTTCTGATTGTGATCATATTATATTTTTTATTATTTATTATTGATATTTAACATGCCTACTTACTGAGTTGCCCGAACTCACGCCTTCTTATTTGAATTTTTAGTGAACAGTCATGCATGGGAGCTATGGAAGATGTTATTTAAGTTGGTGGTTTACATTATGTTTGTAGAAATTGAAATTTGTATTTATTCAAAATTGCAATAACTTATTAGAGATGTATTCTATAATGTAAAATTTAAATGTATTGACATGTCATAATAGTGTATGTGTATAATTTGGAAATGGATTAGGTCAGGTTATTTCCATTATGGGGCGACACATGTTTTGGGTTGTGGGTAAGTTGGAAGGGTTTAGTGATTTTAAATTCAAATGTTATTATTGATAACTAGGTTTTATATTGGAAATTATTGTTATAGATATTAGGAATGATATTAGGAATGTAATTGATGATTGATGATTGTGTATTAGGTTTAAATGCACATAATTCAAGGCAGACTTTGGCGTATTTTTGATAGAATTATTTCCTTAAAAATAGAAAAATTATTCAGAAAAAGCAGAATTGTAGCATCCCATATAGGCCCCAATAGAGAACAATCTAACGGATGGCCAAAACGCATAGGGTAGGGGTGCGAGGTATTACAAATGGTATCAGAGCTTAATAACTTCCTGTGTGATAAGTTCAAGTTGAGTGATAAGCCAGAATAATGATGGCATTAGACTTTTGAAAGAAATAAAAAATGACATGCCAATATGAGCTTATGAACTTATGAGAAATATGGAAGAACGTAGAAATGAAAGAGAAATGTCAATTCTATGTTGAAGGCATGAGTAAGGGAAAAGAGGCACTTAGAATTTTTGGTAGAGATGCTATTCATATGAATGCATATGATATTGTGTAGGTAATATTGATATGGAATGAGTATGATGATGCTGTGACAGCACAAAGATGATTTGATTGCATCTAGTTAATGATATGTAATTGTTATAATTATAGTAGTGTAGTAAAGCATGGTGATGCTTATATGCATCTTGTTTGGATGTTTGAAATGTTGTTGCTTTACAAGGCATGTGAATCTGAAGTGATGAGACTATGAAATGTATGGATGATTGTTGAAAATTAAAATTAAGTTTGTTTGTTGACTACATTTATTTTACTGAATGAATTTTGTCAGGAAAGGTATGTTAGGAACTTTGAGAACTTTGATTGTGATTGATTAGTATGAAGGATAGTATACTTATGTTTTTCTTGAATAACTTTGCTTATGTTTGGTTGAATACAGTGTTAGGTGTATTTTGATTGAAAATGACGACATGCCCATAAATTGTGGAATGACTTGATAAGACCTGTTTGTTTATCTATGAACGATGAATTGGATCAGTTTTGTATGTTGATTGACATTGAATATTGTTATGAGTTTAAGTGGATTGATGGATGCATTTGGTCAAAGCTCGGACTTTGGTTTAATGATGTAATATAGTTTATGTTCAGTAAATTAATTGATGTATGCTTGAATTTGGATATTGGTTGTAATACAATTGTTATGTAATTGAGACTTGGATGCCTGTTTGTAAAATTGACAGACATTTAATTTTGAAATGGGCTATAGGTTAACTTATTGGATGGTTGTGACTAAGTTATATGATGAATGAAACCTGATGTATGTAATAATGTGCAATTACATGATGTGCCCCATGTGGCATTTGGTTTGTGTGGTGGTAGGATGATTGGAGATTTGGATGGTGCCGGGATGGCATAGAGATGTGGATATTGTGGAATTTTGGTTTGGGTTTGACTATTTGAATAAATTTAGGCCATTTGGTTATTTGATAAATTTAGATATTTGGTTATTGGATTAATGTTGGGCATTTGGTAACTTGGTTGAGATTTGGATATTTATTTATTTAATATTTGATTATTTAATTGAGGCTTGAATGCATGACTGAAGTCCATGCTTGTATTTGGATGCCTCTTGGAATAGGAATTGCTATGTATTTGAGGGTTAGATGCCTGCTAGATTATGATTGTGTAAATTTGGGTTTGGATCCTTGCCGGGATGATTACTTTGGATATTTGAGATCTTGCCCATGATAGGGCTTTGTTTGATTATGCCACCTATAATGGCGAAGAGGCCTGATCAGCCTATTATGTGATACTCCTTTACTTATTTAGTAGGTGTGGATGGAGAATTTGTGATGATTGGGTTGCAATGATGGCGGAATACCATGTTATCATGGATTCGAAAACATTTATAGCCGAATTGCAGGCATGGACCAGAATACACCATAGTTGTAAGATAGTTGAGTCCCTTTGATTAGTGGCTAACTCCACTTTGATGATGGTTGATGCCATTTGGTTATAGTTATGTCCACTTTGCTTGTGGTTGTATCCACTTGGTTCGTAACCTCCTTAGCATGGTATTGGTTGGTAGCAGGCAAATGAAAGTATGGATATTGATATGTTGAGAAATAAATGATAAGAGTCAATTAAAAATGGATAGTATTTTAGTAGACTCTTTGTTGGAAATTTGATACTATTTCTATTAGCACTGTGATAGTAGTTCCATTTGAGGATAATTGTAAAAGCCCTAAGTTAGCTATTTGATTGATTTGCCCAAGATCTATTTGATTGATTTGCAAGAGTTTATCCAAGTAATTTGAACATTAAGTACCATTTGATGATATGATTAATTATTGTAAAAGATACAACGTTCAGTATTACGGAATGAATTAGTATAGTCCGGTATGTTGATTAACAGTGGATTTTATTATGGTTGAACTGAATTGTTGTGATTAGATAATGTTAGCAAGAAAATTGTTATAGCTTCTCATGTATTGGATTGATTCTAAAATCATGAAAGTATTGAAATAAAGTTGAGTTAAGAACGTTGATTCTGTATTTGTGTTGATATTGAATTGCATATGGATGTATTGTATATGGCATGAGCGATAAATGGTTTTTATGATTACTTATGTATGATTGGCTATGAATTGTCAAAGAGGCTTATGAAAGAGCATGGCTAAAGAAATAAATTTCTATATTTTGAGTGATTATAAGAATCATGGGTGTTGTTTATAATAATTAGATCTTTGACTATTTTAGTAAGTTCTCGCAAAAGTGATTAAATAATGAGACATTTTGCCTTTATGACATATTGTCAAAATTTGCTGACAATTAATTTGTTTTTAGACATGATTGATGTATCATTGGGTCGAACTAAGTGATAATAGTGATACAAGTTATGAATTGAATAACAATTTAAGATAATAATAAAAATTACACACTATTGAAAGTTTTGAAGATGAAACTTTTTATAAGGAAGGAGGTTTGTAACACCTAGGGTATTAAAAAGGGGGTAAATTTTTGAAAAAATCATTTAAATGATCAATTTGGAGTCACTTGTATTGGATTGTACTAAATGTGTAGGAAATTTGTGTGAAATGTTAGTTTGTGGAGAATTAAAGAATGATTTTTAGGTTGTAATGGAAGGGATTAATTGTGTTTTAATGCCACATTATATGTGAAATGTTATGATTAAAAGTATATGAAAAAAGAATGGAATAAAGTGGAGAAAATTCCACAAAATAGGGGATCAGAAGTTGGGCCAATGAAACTAGCACTGGCGACACTAGAATGGACGCCATGGCGCCGATCAATGAGCAGGAAGGGGGCAATGTCTAGCCACCAGTGCCAATCAGTTATTTAAGTCAGATGATCGACTTTTTCTGGAATTTTTCATTCCATTCTTCCCCTGTTCCATCCCGTTCTCTTCCTTCCTCTACCCTAACCCTATTTAGGCCTAAATCTTGGCCATTTTGTTCGCGAAAAAGATGATTTAGCTAGATTATCATCCAAGCATGCTAACAGGGATGGGTTTTTGGCATATAGACTATGGAAAATAAAAGCAAACCAGATTTCTTGCAAATGGAGTTTGCTACTTCCAGTTTTGAGCTTGGATTCTTATCCATAGGAGAAAGTCATACTTGGATTCCACAAACTATCAAACAAACAGAAGATATGGAATATTGATGTGCAACTCAAGTAATTGGGAAGAAGATTGAAGGAAAATTATGAAAGTATTCTTCAATAAGGTAAATAGGTCCCTTTTTGGTTGAATGATGCATGGGAATTTGCCCATTTGTTTGAATCCGGGCTTGTATATTTTGCTTGGGGATAATGGGTATCCCATTTGTTGTGAATATGTATATTTGGATTTTGTGATAGTTAATAATTGATGTTTATATTGAATTGTGAAGGCATAAAGGTTAGGGATAGTGAATATCCTTTGAATTGAAATTATTAGTGTTTAGGTTATGTTGGGGTTTATGATGAGAATTGAATAAGTACATCATATCATTGTAACTTATGATACTTATCCTTGTGTATGGATGCCTATTTGTTAAGGATAAAGAATATCTCATAGTTATGATGGATAGTATGCTTTATAAGGCTTCATGTGAATGCCTAATTTGATGGGAATAAAAAGTATTCCCTAACTTTGTTTAAGAATGAATGATGTATATTATACAATGGTGAATAATATCTTATAATTGTGCTATTGAGAATTTGTTGAATGGAAAGGGAAGAATTATGTGTTACATGTGAATGTTGAGCATGATTATACATGTTCTGATTGTGATCATATTATGTTTTTTATTATTGATTATTGTTATTTTAACATGAGTACTTACTGAGTTGCCCGGACTCATGCCTTTTTATTTGAATTTTTAGTGAACAAGTCATGCAGGGGAGCTATGGAAGATGTTATTTAAGTTGGGGGTTTTCATTATGTTTGTAGAAATTGAAATTTGTATTTATTCAAAATTGCAATAACTTAGTAGAGACGTATTCTGTTATGTAAAAGATAACTGTATTGGCATGTCATAATAGTGCATGTGTATGATTTGGAAATGGATTAGGTCAGGTTATTACCATCATGAGGCAACACAGGTTCTAGGCTGTGGGTAAGTTGGAAGGGTTTAGTGATTTTAAATTCACATGTTATTATTAATAATTATGTTTTATATTAGAAATTATTGATATGGATATTAGGAATGTATTTGATGATTGAAGATTGTATATAAGTTTAAATGCATATAATTCAAGGCAAACTCTGATGTATTTTTGGCAGAATTATTTCCTTAAAAATATAAAAATTATTGAAAAGAAGGGAAATGGTAGTTTCCCTCATAGGCCCCAATAGAGAACAATCTAACAGATGGCCAAAAAGCATAGGTAGGGGTGCAGGGCGTTACAACAAACCAAGTCAAGGAATTGTACCACCTCTCCTCAATGGGTGGAGTGGGAAAAAAGCACTTGACATCATTCTACTTCTTAGTAGTTAAATAATCATACTCTATAAAGTACAAAAAGTCATTCTTCAAAATCTAGTTGAGATGGTCATTTTCGACAATATAAGTAAGAGGCAGAAGGTGAGAGACATGTTAGATCCCACTTAAGCGAAACTAAAATGGAGAAGAAATGACAAGGATCCAGGAGCAAGCATAAGAGAAGGTAAGACTCCCACAACAACTCTCTAAAGTGTTAAGAAGCTTCATAAAACTACATGAGTAAATCACCACAAGAGATTAACAAGGGAGAAAGGAAGAAGAGATAAGTAGTGTTGGATGATTTGAAGGTAAGGCAATGAATGTTGGAAAAGGGAAATAACACCTTATCACTAAATATCAAGTTGAGTTGGCAATTTGGAAGACTTATCTCCCATCCAAGTTAAAGATGATAACTTTTGAGAAGTACAATTGCAGCTCTGAGTTTATGATCACATGTGTCACTTTAATACAATTATGGATCTGAAAGATGTTGTTGAAAAGATCAAGTTCTTAATTTTTTCAACAACCCTAACTAAAATGGCAAGAGCATAGTCTCAAATATGGTTGTTAAAATCAATTAAAATTTTTGAACAACTAATTTAGTCCTTAATGCATTATTTGCTAAAAGCAAAGCCCCAACTCAAAATCTATATTCTCTATTCAACATCACATAAAAGATAGGTAAAAGCCAGTGGGACTATATTAAGTAGTTATGAGACCTAACCATGAAGATATTGTTGATTCCACTCCCTCATTAGCAATCATGATGTTTGTTAAGTTTTGATGATGTATTCACCTACTGGAAATTATTGTTTTTATTTCTAACAAGTTTCAATTGAGGATTGTGATAGGTTAAGCAAAAATATCATAAAAGCATATCATTCCAATGCAAAGATAATACAAATAAATGACATTTATGGAGTTAATCAAGATTATAAAAGAATGAGAGGAACAACATTTCAAATATCATAAATGATAGGAGCATAGTTACAAATTTCTAAGAAGCTCAATCTACTAAGGCCTCCTCTTGAAATTCAATAGCAAGGCTTAGTTGACTAAAGTGTGTGACTTAACTCATAGCAACATCGATTATGTGATGGCTAATATTAGTTGCAAGGCTCAATCAACTCAAGTATATAATTAAGGGTAGTAGTAAAGCTCAGTTGACTTAGGTATTTGATTAAGGATCGGTAGCAGTAGATCAATCAGCTCAGAGGTGTTGTTGAAGAAATATGGATTTTTGGAGCAAACAACAATAAGAGGAGCTCAATCAACCCAAGTGTCCGATTGAAACTCAGTAGCAAAGTTCAATTGACTCAAGTGTGTAGTTGAACTCATAGAAACTTCACTTTTCTAAAGCATAGTCAATTGTAGAAGCCAAGTAGACTTAGGTTTAGCTTAAGGCTCAACAACAAAACTTGTTCGATTAAGGTGTGCAAAGAAGTAAACCTAGAAACTAGCCATTACATGATTTTCCCTAAAGGTTAGTTTATTTAGGTTTGCGGCTAAGGCTCAATAGCAAAGATTAGTTGGCTAAGATGCTACCAACAATTTAGATATGAAATAACAGTCAAAAAATTTTAATATTGGGAAGCAATTTAATGCTTCCATCTACCTTTCAATAGCTAAATTTTATTTTAAATTATCTATTGAAGTGATGAATCATGTTTGCAAAAGGAATAAGCTACAATCTTCCCATCAACTTAAAGCACTAGCAATTCCATACTCTTTTGAAGCCTCTCAAGTGCTAAATCTTCTAAAGCTTTATGAGATCTATACTTAAGCAAATTGGAGAGCTTCTTTATGCATAAATCTTCTCTATAATATTTTTATTTTTGTAATTTTATTTACTTTAATATGTGATTCCTTTGAGTAGTATTAGAAACTACTTTCCAAAAAAATAAAATATTGGAGTCGAATGCTCATATTTTTTATTTTGTATAATTATATTGCCCATTAAAGATGGAATATAGAAGGGAGTTGTGACTCCGTAATTGTATTATGGTGTTAAAATTAGTGGAACCCAAAGCAAATAAGGAGAATGCATTGGAAGAGTGGAGTAGATACCAAGTTAGGTTGAATTATTATATATCACTATGTATATTTCTTTTCCATATTTCCTTTATGCTTGTACTTTGTTCAAGTGCTTTGCACATTTTTAAGGGAATTAATTCTATAAGGGATTTGGTTCTTTAAATTTTTAATTACCTAATTCATTCTTCCCTTCTTGGGTTAAACCATTACTAAGGACTAACAAATACTTGACTTAAACCATAAAGCCACTATCAAATCCACATATCATGAACTAAAGGACCATTTCAATTTTAATTGAACAAGAAGCTAGTTAAGACCTTCCAAATGCCAGGAGGGAGAAAGAGAAATAAAGTCATTTGCCTCAATGAGAGTAGAGAATAGGACATAAAGATGTAGACTGAGGCAAGGATCATAAGGTTGAGTAGGTCATCGGAGCGGCAAAAGACAATAACCCGAAGTAAGTTGTTACAAGAGTCTTCTATATGATAGCAGGTGAGCCAGTAGCAAGTGGATAAAGCTAAGGAAAGGACCTTCTCCATGCGTGACTTGGTCTTTAGCTGAGCTTATAACATGGATCACAATAATCTCGAAGAAAAACTGGCTCTCAAATAGGAGTCATGAGTAGGCCATGGTGTGTAGAAGCTAAAGCAAGTAAACAAAACAAAGGCCTTTAAAATGTAGAACACTGAGCACCTTAAAGTCTTCTACATTTGAAGACAAATTGATCAACATACATAAGAAGCTTAGAAACTCTCCTTGTTAGCAAGTTTTCTTTTCATTATCATTTTAAATGCATGATACTCCTAATAAATGCAAAAGAAGCTTACACAATGGTGAAAGTATATGCTTAACGAGTGGATATCAGTTATTAAAAAACCTTCACTTTGGCTATGGAGTTTATCTCTATTTGCTTCATTCAAGCCATCGTTGCATACTTGGACTAAGAAGATCGATATTAACTTAAAATAACGTTTCTCAAAGGAGAATTGGATATGTAAATATATAAAAGTTTTATAAGAGAGCCCATAGAAAAATGTTAGTAAGCTCTAATAATTAATATGTGACCTAAAACATTCATCCAGATAGTAAAATTTGAGACTTCATCGAACTATATTTTTTTATGGGTTTGTGATGATTAACAAAGATCATTGTATGTATATTAAACAGTTTGAAAATAGTTTTGTGACTCTATCTTTATTTATGGATATATATTAGAAAATATTCTATGAGCTAGAAATAATGAATTTATTATAACCATTCAAGATTGATTGTTTTTCAATTTGAAATGAAGGATATAGTTAAGTTAGTACATATTTTCAGAATTAAGATCCGGAGAAATTGTTTCGAAAGACATTTTACTCTATTAAGGGAACTACATACAGAAAAGCCACTAAAAATTAGTATGCTTCCAATGATATAACAAAATAAGTGTAGGGTACAATAAGACAATTTTTTTGGGGTTACGATCACCATATTATACCTAATATGCACATAGTATCGAGCGATCCTATATGCAAGTGTGTTTGCAGGTCAGATGGTATATTTGCTTGATCGAATGGTAACATGTAGAGGATTATATTGGATTTGGGCACCCATCATTTTCTTGAATAAGAGACCTTCTCTCTCTCTCTCTCTCTCTCTCTCTCTCTCTCTCTCTCTCTCTCTCTCGAAGAAAAAAAAAAAAAAAAAAAAAAAAAAAAAAAAAAAACTCTGATTAACTGAGAGTCATCTATGGCTGTGAAAGAGCGTCCCTCCCTCCTTTAAAAAGTCTGATTACGTGAGAGTCCTCTATGGCTGTCAGAAAGCGAGAATTGCAGCAAGAGTTGTTGTTCGTAAAATCGATTGAATTTCTAGTATTATAAATCAACGCTTATATTATATACTAATGGAAATTTACACTCTGTTATTCCATGATGGTCTGTAAACTAACTACCGAGGAGAAATTATACATATAGTGACTGATACGTTTGCGTCTCTTGCACTAAGTAAAATGTCAAACTAAAGCGTGGAAAATTATACCAAGTCCTATTAACAGAAACATATAAAAATACAACCCAAACCATTGGCGAATTTGTTTGAAATTTGGAATTTCATTTATTAGACTAAACAGGAAATTAGGCAGTTGATCCATTTAAGAGTTTGCGCACCTCCGTGTGACTAAGTCACTCTCTACCTCTTCGCAGCTTAGCAAAACATTATTACATCAATTTCTTCACGCGCACACACAAAAGAGGGGGGAAAAAAGAAGAAAAAGAAAAAGAAAAGAAAAGAAAAGAAAAGGCGCTTCTATAGAAATACTGTTTGGGCGGGCGTATGTTTGGCTTGGAGCAACTTTTTACCCCGTCATTCACATCCTCAAGGCCTCTACTGCTGAACCAACGTACTTAGCCGTTGATTTTCCTGCAATTCACCCTGATCTGGCCATTGGATCCGGTGAGAGGGCTGATTTTACCCATCTTAACCATGGCATCAGCAAAATCGGAAAAGAACGTCGACAGACTATCTACGTATGTCTCGACTTGAGAATCTGCAGAGCCCCCATTGAAGAGTTGTTGGTCTGAGTGGAGGAGACCTTTGTCGTTGATCAAGTTCTTGTAGTAACCCGCATCAAAAACCGTGGACGATGTTGCGTCCAGCGGCGAGAGACTGATGTCGCCGCTGCCCATGCTGCGTGGGCAACTCGACTCTAATGAAGCTGCGAAATCAGGATCGATATTGGTGTCGTTGTAGATCCGGGTCCGGAAAGAGATGCACCTTGCTTGGCCGATGGTGTGTGCTCCTAAACGAACAAGGATACGAAGCTGATTAGTCTGATTCAGTAAGTGGAGACAAGGTTGCCTCACACATGATTACTGTCCAACGAAGGAAACATTATCAGTCATGTAACTAATTAATCTGAGAAATTAACAATCCAACGTACCAGAAAGGGCCACCATGTCCTTAGCAGTTAGACCCTTTTTTGAGAAGGCGTATATGAGGTTGCTTAAGCTTGAAGTGGCGTCGGGGATATCTGTGTTGGCCGCGCTTAAACTGGCTGTCGTTGAATCTCTCCTTCCTAATTGCACGGTCCATGTCGGCCCGCCAAGCTGAAGATTTTAAAAAAAAAATGATAATGAATATATATTGTTGGACGGTCTTGATTGATGAAATATTTACCACGTGCGTGTGATCGAGATTACAACCATTAAGTAGCTAGGTTTCAAATACCATGAATGCGAAGCAGTTTTACTGTTTAGTGAATTATTTTTGGAAGGTCCACGCCAAAGGCTGCCATGATTGCATTGACATCAAAGGAGTAAAAGAGATAAAAGAATGTTAAGATTGCATAAAAACGTGGTTTTATTTACCGCAACAACTGCATCACGAGAAGCAATTGCCAGGATGTCTGCGCAAGAGACCACATTTGGACAGATGCTTTCAACTTGGGATTTGATAGTGTCGATCACTTCAAAACCTCTCAGAGAGTTATCGTTGGGGCCTGCAGTCTTCTCACCCTTCCCATTGGAAGTGTCGTCTAATAGAATCGAAGCGTCGCAGCCCTGTTATAATGAAGGTCGATGACAATCATTTCCTTGTCCAAGCATTTTAAACGAATAGCTAAGATTGTGTACATATGGCTTCAGGTCACTTCAGGTGTGCAAAAAATTAAAAAGGAAAAATGGAAAATTTGTGCACTCCATCCCAAGAATTTCTAGAAAAAGCTGATAAATAAACAAAAGATAGAAGTCTGTTTCATGCTAATCGCATAAACTTTCAATAAGCATGAATAGACTGTAAAGCAATGAACCTGTTAAATATTCCAAGACCCACCAAATACACACGTCTGAGAAAATTACGCTTGCGATGAATCTGACTATGCCTTTGATCGCACAGGGGAGCTATCAAGCATTTTCAAGGTCAAGCAAAGGGTCATGTGGACGACCAAAAAAAGGCCACTTAATTCCAACCACAAAAGAAAACAAGCTAATTAATGTGGCAAGAATCACAGAGAAAACGAAAGAAAGAGCTTATCGCTGCCATCCTTTTCAATAATATAGTTTGTAGGCAAAACTGCTAACCAGTCAAAAAGCAATGATCATCTGAAGCTATATTATTCAACTAGTTCTGTCCAAGCTAATACTCAAATTAAAATTTTGTCTGGCAACACAAGCAAACATTAGAAAATACCATCCAAGTTCCACCATGGATCAAAATGGCACATAGAGCTAGTATGCATGAACCGCGTGGAAGTTCGGCATACTTGATTATGATGCACGATGTGGTAAGGTTGACCATTTTGCTATCCGCGCGTAGCGCGTAGATGCTACGTGATTTTCGTCCATCAACGTGCGCGAATGAAAGTGACAGACCAACCCCTATCTTGCCACCCAAAACAAGCATACCGAATTTCATGGTTTGGTTTTACTTGGAACTCACATTAACAAAGCAATCGTGGAAATGTAACCGGAGCAATGATGCTCCCATGCGTTTCTCTTTCGCAACTGCAGCTTTAACTGCTGTTTTAACAGTAGAAACAGCTTTTGGACAAGTTGATGAGTAAAAATTTGCTGACAAACCGGCAGAAGCAAATGAAAAGAAGCAAAAGAGGAAGAAGATTGGAGACAATGCAAAGCTAACGGAGAAAGAAGCCATTGGTTATCAAAAGACAAAAGAAGAACAAGAGGAGGTTCTTTGGATGAATGGGCTACTGCGCATGGACCTCCATTTATAGAAAGCCTCAGTGGCGCCAGGGTCAACGTTGGAACCAAGGATGTGTACAGCTTACTTGGATCCTTTTCCGTTGGTAGTACTGAGGCCCGCCAACTTAGTTTAATATCATTGACATAACAAAGTTCTGTGCAGAAAAATAAAATAAAAAATAAAAGAAATGAAAAACAGAAGCTAGATTGGAAGGTCCAATCCATGAATTACTTCGTCCATCTTGGCTCCACTTATGTAAGGTTTTGTTGTGCGAGTCATCCATGGAGAGGCCCATCCTATCAATGATTTTCACCATCCGGTAATGGATTCCACCTGTAGTATTCATGTTCTTGTTTGGAGCATTGCCTAATCGGTGGATAATGGTCTAAGGTCAAAGTTGGAAAAATCCAAAGGGGAGGAATATGGAATTCATTCTACTTTCTCCAAGCCGCATAAATTGCCCCAAACTTTCACGAAAAATTGCCAAAAATGCCGTTGATATTGAAACATGAGGCAGCAAGGTAAATCTTAAGAGTCTTGGGATTTTGTCATTAGTGTTAGGTTTATTATGAATTTGATGATAACAAAACTTATATTAAGATGGAATAATATACGTGCTTGAATTGTTAATAAATATGCTTAAAATATGTGCATATTTATAAAAGTTTAAATTATGCAAACATACATTAATAATGCATTTAATTTTTAATATGATGAATCATATTTTGTATTATGTTTTATTGAGATTCATAATAAGGTGCTTAGATAAAGATGTACGTTATCCTTGCTCCACAAAGTGTAGAAATTACATAAATATAAATACATTCTGATTAAACGATGTATTTGAATATTAACAACATAGCAATTGCAGAAAAATTCTAAATGCAGGAATACAACCAGCTACCACAACTATCTGCTATGTTTCAAATGAATTATATTAAAAAAATACAACTTGAGAAGAAAGAAAAAGAAGAACAAAAGGCTTTAGAATGAGCTACAAGGAGTTTGCTTTGTCTATAAAATCCAATGAGAAATCCTCACAGACAAATGCAATGATAGCAATAGTTAAAGACAAAGTTATGATCAAAAAGTTTAAACTACAGACCATTTATTAGCCAGAGTTTGTCTGAGACAAAGTAATAAGAAGCAATTTTATTATGCGCTCAGACAAATAAAGAAAGAAGAATGACATTGAAACAATTGTCCAGACGATCGTGCACCAATAGAAAAGACTTTGTCTGATTAGCAAAGCAAGAAGAAAGAATTTGTCCGAGGATAAGTACACAAGATGTAAAGACAAAGTAGGAGCAACTTCGTCTAAGCAAAGACAGACAAATCAAGAATAAAATAAGCAAGAAGTTACAGAGATGAACTCCATCAATTGCTCAAAAAATACAGAACAAGAAATTTGACTTCTTCTGCGGCATCAAACTTCATCTGTAACTTACTATGGATAAAGTAGAAGATGAAGTAGAAGTAACACGGTGAGTAAAGACGAAGCTACATAGACAGAGTGACTGCTTGGACAAAATAAATTTTAATAAACAAGTACATTCATCTGCAACTTACTATAGACAAATCTATAGATGAAGTGCAGAGCCTAATTCGTCTAAGATAAAGTAAAGCAGAATTCGTCCATCACTTTTTACAAACGAATGATAAACAAAATAAGAAAATTTTACTTCATCTACTCAAGCAAGATAAAGTAGAGTTTGTCTGTTGATCAGTTCGATTTCATCTGTGGCATTAGAATTCATTTATTACTTACTAAAATAAATTACATTCACAAAGGATCGACTGACAAACAAAACTCATGGGAGAATTCGTCCAAGACTTATGACAGACAAATGAAAAGACAGAGAGAGGCCGTGACTTGTCCGAGATTAATCAATTTATGTGACTTGCATCTAAATGGTATTTGCACTCGTGCTTTCATGTTATATACTTATTTTAGTCACCATTTTAGGTAATAAGCGGCGTTGCAGATTTTCAGCTGTGACAAGTCAAATGAGGAGAGCTTTTCAAATATGCTTAACTTTATATGTTTAACCTTATACAAGTCCTTCCACCCATGGCTAGGAGCTTAAATCTTCAGTTATCTATCCTTGAACTTCAACCTTCATATTCTTAATGGTCATTCTCTTTACATTACGGGAAGATTCTTTTATATTACTAGAGCTATAAAAGATCTCATCTTCCCTGATGCTTAAATATAACACTTTATAAAAGCATATTAATTTTCTAGCTAATCTGAAAACCAGAGAGTTGGTGGTAATCTCTAAAAAATCATCAAGTTTGTCAGTGATCTTAGAAACTAGTAAGTTTTCTAGTGAGCTTGTGAAAATAAGAAGAGTGTTAAGAACACTATGTTTATGCCCCCTAGAGCTAAAATCCAGAAGAGTGTTGGAAACACTGTGTTTATGCCCCCTAGAACTAAAATCCCAAAGAGTGTTAGAAACATTGTGTTTATGGCCCCTAGAGCTGAAATCTAGAACAGTGCTGAGAATACTATTATATTTCCATTATATAGGATATAGTGAAACCCAAGGAGCAATAAGTGTGTACTCTTGGAAGAGTAAATGTAGGCATTGGGTTTCCAAACTACTATAAAAATCGTGTTATTTGTGTGTGTGTCTATTAGGTTTATCCTTCATGCACATTACTGTTTTATTACTTATTTTACAATGCACCAAATACAAGCACAAAATGAGGAAAATGGTTTAATAGGCGTTAAGCAATGAATTTTCATAAACCCAATTCATTCCTCCCCTTAATTAGTTCCCTATATTGACTAACAGCAATAAAATAGAGCCTAAATTAGCCCACTACGAAAGAAGCAGTGTAGAACTCAAGTGCAATCCAAGTTTTCTATTAGGTAGTTATGCTAGCTAGGCCAATGGTCCTTTGTGATCATTAAAATTTGCACCTTAGGTGGGAAATTACATGCAAAATGGATAGCAAGGGTAGCCAGTCATCTTCCTTCATTTTGGACCACCTAACAAAATTGCCTTCTTTATTAGGAAGAATAGTCAACTCTTATTTCTAATTAAGCTGATGAAAAGACCAAATGTTGGAAAAGTGCCCAAATTGTAATGCATATATATGTGTGTGGTTGGCAAGGTTAAGATGATGCATATGAAATTAGTAGATCTATGCGTTTGATAATTGTATGGCCAGCCATGCCTATAACTTCTCGTGCATTTATGGTTTTTAGTAAGACCATGGTACATGTACATATTTGCACTTGAAGAGCTAGACTCGGCTCTAATGCCAACGTGTGTGTTTTACATGGGTTATGTATTTCAGGGTATTTGTAGTGTCAAATGCTTACATGAGCAATATACTTGCTCGAGCAATGTCTTTTAGGATTTTTGCAATCTAAGAGGTGAGGACTTGGCATGTACCAATCTCACGCCTTCCTTCCAATGTTTGGCCTTGGGTTGAAGAATAGGCAGATTAAATGTTCAAGTGCAAACTCAATCAAAATCAATTGGCTAATATGTTATTTTTGGAAAGTAATTAGGATTGTACAAGTCTAAATCCTATACTTATTTATACTAAAAAAGTGTCATTTTTTGCAACGACTTCTTGTAGCAAGATGATTTTTTATTGCCTAAAATAATTGTTTTGCATTGAAATATATTTTTTTGCATAAATTTCATTTTATATAACAAAATTTTATTTAACGAATTTATTGTTTCAAATAAAATCATATATAAGAATAAATTTGTTGTATTAAATTATATAGTTAAAGACTACCTATTGAATTTGCTAACTTTTATTTTGGCATGATTGAGGGAGTTCTCGTGGACCACCGTCTTGAGTGCTTCTTTCAATCTAATGGTGAAGCACATGAAGAGATTTATGAGTAACAGTGTTGCATGCACAATACTTGGTTAATGGCAATTCCCAACCATAGAGTGATAAACCTCATAGCAATGGCTATGCTCCCGTTTATGGTTTCTAATGGAACGGCCCACCTAAATGTTGATGTTTTGAATGTTTGCTTAGGATCGCTTAGGTTTTGGTGCATCTAGTATACTTTGTGGCTGTGTTTGACCATTTAAAACTTCTACTCCTAGTGACTTTTCACGTTATACGGCTTAGTTGCTTTATGGAGTCAGGGTGAAAATCCAAATGCAAGCTACCACCTATGTTGAGTAAACAATATAGCAAGGTTAAATATACAGATTTTGGAAAAATTAATTTCATGAAACGGACCGTGGACCTTACGCATTTAGTCCTGGGAAGGTCCCAACTTTAATTTGTTGGATATTAGCTTATCATACATGATTTATTCGCATATGATACCACCCAATGCTTGTAATATTTATGTAAATCAATCAGGCGCCCATGCTTATTGCTATCTTGAAAAATAATAAACGTGTACACCCCATGTAGTATGATATATATTTTGACGGTAGAGGAAATCTTTACATTTTGTTATATAAATACATACATCATACATATATATGTTCTAATTTTATTCTTTTTATTATTATATATATTTTTAATTATTATTTATCTATCCATTTTAACTTTATTCACTTTATTGCTAATGTCATTTGTATATTACTTAATGACATTGTTGAACCAAACATCTTTTACTTGGATTGATTTTGATAATGAATGTGTTTAGTCAACTAAGTTTTGATGATGAACAAAAATCATATGAGTGAACAATTATGCTCCTGACTGTTATTTCCAAGTGTGCAGTAATGAATAATATATCAAGGACATAACTAAAGTGAACAGTGTATACATAATAAAATCAAAGACAAGATCTACCATATATCAAAGAAAGAAAACGTAAATACTCAAAGAGCATTGCAGACATCATATACAAGCTTCAAAGTTACTTTGGATGCATTCTCAAATGTTGTTGAAACTAATCAGATTGATGCCCAAGTTTGAATACACAGATAACTTCAAAAACATATAACTTCGAAAACATACTTCAAAAGACGAGAAACATTGTTCGAACGCTATGAAGACCAATTCGAACATAGATCCAAGTTCAAAACTTGTTGAAGTATGAAGTCAAGATGATGGAAGTTCAATACTAGTTTCGGACATTGCTAAAGTCAGTCCAATGCATCTCAGAAGTCTAAGTCCGAAAATCTCAACTCCAAGCTTCGAACATTGTTATTGAAGGGTCAGTTAGTCCGAAATTTAACTTTGGACACTACCAACTCATCCTTGGATGAAGCCAAAGTTCTCTCGTGTGGGCAAAGCAATTCACGTTACTTTTCAGTTTGAAATTTAACTTTGAACATAACGAAGCAAAACTAAAATCGGACAAAGCACTATTTTCATGGCTGCTAGAGTAATTGGTGGACAAACAGACATTCCAAAAATTAACTTTGGATGAAGCATTGTCTTCCTGACTGCTAAAGTAATTTGCTACAGTAAAATTGATACAATAACTTTCAAAAAAACTCACTATTTTTAACATTCAAAAATTAATAAAGCACTGCAATTGCTGTATTCAAATAGTCTTCTTCCAAATGATCCCAAGGGTCTTCGAAATGTATAGATAGAAGGTCCATTAAAGAGAAACATGGTGCTTAAGGGTTATAAGTGCTAAACAAGAATCAAACAATAAGTAACTCACTCAAGTTCATAAGTGTATTTACTTCAAGGTGCCACTAAGATCAAAGACTTCAAAGCCACATCAATTCCACTTCAAGGGAGTTTGGATTCACTGTAAAGTACTTACTATTTTATCATTTGTATATATGCTTTAACTGTATGTAGCCATTAGCCTACGTTAGGGGCATTCTATTGTACACATTTATATTTGTAAGAGTTTCTAGTTAACTTTGAAAACCAGGGGGAGTTGCTAGTTAACTCTTGAGAAACTAAATTGTATGAGTTGTTAATGAGCTCATGAAAACCAACAATTGTAAAGTTTCTAGTGAGCTCTTGGAAAAACCAATGTAAGAGTTCTTGGTTAGCTCATAAAACCAAGAGAGATTGTGTTTCTAAAGTGGATAGTAGAACCCAAGGTTGGGAAAAACTTTGAGAGTAGAGTAGGTGCCAAAAGGGGACCCAAACTACTATAATCCCTGTGTCTTTATTGTTGTGTGCTTGTGTGTTTCCATTGCCTTTCATTTTTTAAACTTGCACAACCATTTGTTTTCCTCACATCATTTGTATTCTAGTTTTGCCATACACCCTTGTAGTTTTAGGGGTCCTCATGTAATGCCCCTCTTTCCGAGGAGTTACTCAGGCAGGAACATGAGGACTTTTGGTAAGAGTCTCCCTTGAACTTACCTACTCACGCATGTATAAACATTTACAAACACCCACATGTGCCCAGAATTATTGTCGCGCTGTAAAGGTAAAGTGTATGAAAATCATTCTCGCATCTAGTTAAATAATGATATGCAACTTAAAACACTCCATACATTTAAATTTACATTATTTACACAATTATGATATTAAATAAATCACACTTTATATACATTCCAAATATTTTAAAAATATAGAAACTCTAATTTTCATAATTTTTCCCTCTCCTAAGCTCCAAACCCTCGTTGGGCTCCATCTTTTGGCCTGTCAAATAAAATATAATAAAATATAGTGAGTTTGAGTAACTCAGTAAGCAGGCATAAATCAAATCAATAATTAAATCATAGAATGTAATAAGATTCATATGCTCAAAATCAAACTATGCTGAACTATACCATCATGGATTAAATATGATTAATAACAAAATTCCTCCTTAAAAATCTATTACGATTTCTACTATGGCTAATTGTATCTATTCACAATGAAACACACTTTCTTTTTAATGCAATCCTTTCATTTCCAGTCATTCAAGGTAATTTGCCTAGAAACAACCAACATCATATTTGGGAGGTCATCAATCAAACCAAATGCATACTATCACACTCAAATAGACTCATCTTTCTTACAACTTCGGTGTACTCGAGTTTTTCCCACTACCCTAGCTATGAGTGTTATGAGACTTAAAATATCTCACCCTCACTACAACTCAGGGTCAGAGGTTTCTCATTTACACTTACTAAGTAATCAGAGGAGTCTCAAAACAATAGAATGAACAGACCTCTTCGCCAAACGAGGCACTATCCATAATAAAGCCCTAATAAAGGCAGGATCTCAATAATCAAATGACCATCTTGATAGGTATCCAAACCCAATGTACCATAATTCATGCATGGGCAAATGTGAATTTCATACTCAAATTATAACAATTTTATTCAATTATTAAAACTAATACTATAACTCTTATAACATTCAGAGTTTATCACATCATCACATTTATTTAAACAAATTTTCAATTCACAACCAAGTGACCAAACTTAATTACATACTTAGTTAAAGCATCACTTCCAAATACAAACATTTTATTAATTGTGTTTGCAGGCAAAGGAGAACAAAGAAATAAAGAAAATGAAACAATTAGGGCCAAATAAGAAGAGATGCGAGGACTTGGACAAAGAGAAGGCAAAAAGGCAAAAAAGGAAGTCAGTGTCACAACATAGAGGAACCATGTCATGACATTAAAGTGCATCGGACTCAATTCTATGACACAAAAACCCTATGTCACGACATTGAAGAGTATGCACAGAATCATGAAGAACAAATAGTGTCATGACACAAACAAGCTATGTCGTGACACTGAAGTGGCAGCGGATTCAATGTCTCGACACTAAAACCCTATGTCGCGACATGGACATCTTTTCTCTCAAAAACCTGTTTCATTATGTCATTTCCAATATCCATTGTTTAAACACCTTCATTTTCTCTTATTTCACCTAGTTTAACTTTAATTCTTATATACTAATTCTCACATATTCTTTCAAGTACTTCAATAACCAATACTACCTCTTAAATCCTCATGTAATGGAATCTTTCAATGAAGTTTATAATACTTCACATATACTATTTTACTTCCCAGTGACATTCCTTCCTTCCAACTTTAGTTATCTTCTTCTAGACTTCTCCCTACCCATTTTGTTAGTTAGCAAATAACCCAAAGTATGCTATCCTAATGCTATCCCAAAAATAAACTCATAATACAATTGAATAATAACTTTAATGAAGGATTTCAAATTTTAGTAAAAGTAATCAAGTAATTAAACCTGCTTACCTTGTGTGTATCAACACATTTTTCTTTTGCTATGATCCTTATATAGCCAAGCCCGCATTAGCAACTTAGAACTCCTACATTCAAAAAACATATCTCTTAATCATTAAACTACAGAAGTTTACTACTTATCAATTTTATTCAATCACTTAAGTCTGTTAAGGATAATCCACTTTCTTATTTAACTTTCACTGAAAAACAATGACCATGGATTCACTAACATAAATTAATCATACCATAGGCCTTTTCATACTATTTCATCGAACAGTTCGAGGGTAGTCTCTAAAATTCTTTATGCTCATTGTTTATAAGTTGGGATTTCTATTCCAAATGACATATTAATGTATTTGAACTGAATCCCTAGAAAATCCACATTCAAAACATCTATTTCAATACTAAATTCTTATTTTCCCCCTAACCCTAACTTCTAATTTATGAAAACTTACTTTAAAATCCAGAATTCAGAAATTCAAGTCATTAGAACTATTAATGGATGATGAAAATGGCTTATCACTTAGTTTACTCCAACTGAAATCCACCAAATCCAATTGCAAGATAAAACCCCAATCTGTTCTTCGACTTCCACAATCTCAATCCGCTGGATTTGATGTTTGCTTGATACTGGAGTGTTGCTAAGTTGTTTATCATCGATTTCCCCAACTCAATTCATCAATCTCCAGATGAAACAAGAATTTTTGGAACTTAGGGAAGAAAGGGGAGAACTGGAGATTTTTTGAGCTGAGAAATGGGGCTGGTGGAGTATTTTAAGCTCCACCCCCCATAATACCCCGGCGGTGCAAATTCACAAAAGCACATGTGGCTCATATATGCTATATGTTGACTTCCTCTAACACTGAAATTTCTGCTTGTATTTCACAATACTCAATTCCTTTTTATCACACTCTTTATAATTTTTCCATTTATATTACAATTCATATGTATGCATTTTATTTGCACACTATAAACCAGTTCTTCCCATTTCAGAAATTTCAGGGTCTCACACCTCGGACCAATAGACATCATTTCCATTTCATTCCATTCCAATTCCATCTTATCCAATCCAGCCAAACAACCCCTATGGAATTCAAACAATTTACCCTATATCAATCCAAACAATTCAAATAATCCACGGTCAGAGAAACACGATCGCAGCTTTCCTCAACCCACCAGCAAATCACCTCTTAGTCTTTAGTACGATGTGAACACAAATTCAGCAAAAGGTCATTTGGAGATGCTGATGTTGGTAATTGAATTTTGAAAAACTTGAGTCACCGTACAAATTCTACAATTTATAGAAAGTAAAGGACATTTCAACCTTCCTGTCTGTGCAAGGGAGATGTTGCTGTTTGTCAAAGATCCATGCGTGGCGTGAAGTGTGAATGGAGGTGTCTTGGGAGAATCTTTGTTCTCTTTAGTCAGCTAATGGGTTTGCTAAAAAGCTAATGTATTGCTTTGTGACTTCTTTCCAACATCTCCAACCTTAAGAACCTTCTTGTGCATGTTAAAGAGGAAATTCTTTTTGGCGCTATACCCAATTCTTCAGTCTATCCTCAATTAGGGACGACTGGGTCTGCTGAGATTGGTTCCCGAAGAGTTCTCTAGTACCAAGTCTCCTGAATAATTTTGAGGTGGGTCAATATGCACTAAGGCTATAAGATAAGACAAGCTGAGTTCCAAGACTGTTCGGCCTGGACTGAGAAAGCTTGTTGGCCTGATTAAATTAAGAATCCAAAAGCTGAAAGACGACGACGGTCCACAAGTTTGTTTACTTTGGAGTAGAAGCACAAAACAGTTATATATTCCTCACTGCTCAAACTTGCACTCAAAATCATGATCAAATCTTCATGGTGAGTCATATATCAAATGCTGAGGCGGCATTCAATTCATCCCGGTCAAGTAGCTTTTTTACAAAATAAGATCATATCCTACTCTAGTGCCATGCTGAAGTGATCAAACTCTCAAAAGGTGATGGTAGACAACAGGTTTTTTCATTTAAACTTGGATATATGGTACAGAACAATATTTGATTCCTCGATAAAGATTGATTTAGAATCTACAATTGAGGCTGGTAAGTTCAATTACAGCATAAAATTTAAACTTATTTGGCAAACAATCATAAATACTCAAGATAAATTATTAGCATATCATGATATACAATATACTAAGTAATATGTTTAACCATTTGTGGTTCAGATTTGTTCAGCATAATCTTAAGGTCAAACTAAGGTTCAGAAAGTCAAGCTAGAGATTTATCATCAATACTAAGAGATATTTGTCAGTATTGGTCAATCACATCGCTAAGGGTAATAAATTATATATATATATATTTAAAATTTCAATAACAATTATATATACAACAGATGTAATATTTGTAGCATATGTAAATCTCTAACTGCATAGCGCTCTGAAGATGAAAAAAGAAAACGAAAAATTAATTACGCAAGGAGATTCAATCTCTTGGATATATGATATTAAGATTCCTAACAAACAAGCATTAAATTAATGAATGCGAAGATCCCATTAGTTAAGAACTGCATGATGTATGAAAATTCAATAATTTCTATTCCTCCCATAACGAGATCTGGAAATTGCATTCTTGTAGCGAGATAGAATCTGCTGCGGTTAAAATCGAATTTTAGCGTGCCAGGTGTTGGAGATGGGATGGCCCCTTCACATCCCCATCAAGACTATTTACAGCCAATGATTGGAAAATTCTAACCTTTCGTGTGGCAATAATTATTTTATAAACGCCACTGCTCAAATATCTTTACTCTTCATTCTTCCTAATATTCCAACCGTCCGTTCACACCAGAGATGCCAAAAAGGAAGATAAGAAAAGGCAGGACGCTAATACATGGCAAATATCATGCAATTGCTGTTATTGAAGTCCATCCGTCATAGGATCCGAGTGGGCATCTGGTCCAAACAAGCGTTACGAAACCCAAGACCTTTATCATGACCATACATAGACTTGGCCATCTTTAACAGAAGATGTCCTAGACTTGGCCATCTTTATCAGAAGATGTCCCCCAGTTCTAGACGCCTGCATCCAGATATCCAAGATGATCCAAGATCTGAGGATTCTTACGCCCCTAAAAACAGAGGGTTTTTTTGCCTTCTTTTCATTCATTTCTTTCTTTGATTAATAAGAGCATTTTATTGGTGTGTGAGAAGCAACGCATCCAAACCGATGGACGCCTACAGGAAATTTTATCGGAAGCTACACACGGCCTGTTGGATTTTGCTGGGGCTCTATGGATGATGGGTTGTGATTTGCGGAGCTGATAAGCGGCTCAAGTAAAATACTCCAAGTGAAATAAGAAAAAAATGTTCCATATAACTGAAATAAATGGCTTAAAATTATCTGTTTGATACACTTGAAGCTAAATGCTCAAATAATGGATAAAAAATTGACATGCCCTTGTAAGTCCTAGGCTTAATAAATATAATATTAATTAAGATAAGTAACTAAAATATTTGAATATATTAAAAAAGTTTTAAATTATAATTTAACAAATAAATATACAAAACTAAAGTAGATAAATTTTAACTTGAAAAAATAATTAGAATAATTTCCATCTTTATTTAGATGAACAAAAACTAAATTTAATAAAAATAATTTGGATGTCTACAAATCTTCAAATAACTAAAGATATCATTGAAGGATGGACATATGAAGATAATTGAGAAAAAACTAAAAATATATAAAAAGGTTGAATGTTTCAGTAATTATATAATATATATAGGGATGTTTTAGGAATACAAAAGTTTGATAAGTACTCTTTGGATTGTGTATGGCTTATCTATCTAAATAAGCAAATAAGGCCCTTAAGTAAGCACAATCAAACATAATTTATCTTTATAGGCTCCTTGTTTTTAAAAATAAGTCATAAGTCCCAAAAATAAGTTGAATCAACCAAGCTCATAATTTATTTTATGAGTGCAAATCAAGTCATTTTGGTTTGGGTTAAAGTTAACTTTAACCCTAACCCAAGGTTTAAAATCTCAATCTTAACCTTAACTCAACCCTATTTTATGAGTGCAAATCAAGTCATTTTGGGTTTGGGTTGAATTTAAGTTAAATAAAGTTAAGAACAAGGCATAATTTCTAGTTCAAAAGGCCCAAATAGATCATTGATTGCAATACAAATTTAGAAACATGAAGAAAAGACAGTTTCTCACCTTACCAAACTTTTGATTAGGAAAAATCAAGCTAAAAATTATCTTAAGACCAAGTGTGAGAATGGTGATGAAAAGTTAAAATAATATCCAACCAGCAATCAAATAATATATTTATTACTACATGTTCCTTCAATTTAAATGAATTTCACTACGAACATGAGTTTACCATAGTTGATTTTTTATTAGTATGCATTATGCAAGAAAAATGAACAATATCCAACAATAATTATATACTCATAAATTTTATTAGATGGAGAAATAGGAAAGAGGTAAGAAATAGGGCGATTGAGGGAGAACCATACATGATAAAACTAGCGTAGAAAATAGGGAAACTTATTTTATTTGGGCCTTTGAAAACACTTTGAAGATAAGGACGAAATCAAAGATTTTCAAAAATCTTAGTAGATAAGGTTAATCATTTGTAGCTAGCTTTTGACTTCAAAAAGAAATTTTTCAAAAAGGGTTTGGGAGATTTTCTGGAGAAAAATTTGAAAAGGTGGAACACTTAAACAAGAATGAGGAGAAGTTGAGAATGTAGATTTTTTTAATTTTGAAATAACAATATGCAATTTGGGTAGGTTTTGGGTTGGAATGCTATCAACCTAATGTGAATTCTAAGGTTGATTTTGATAATAATAAGCCTTGTTTATGCCTTGGTTTAGCTACTAATAATTGTGTGAAGGATCATCTTCTCAAGACAAAAGTTCAAATGAAAAGAACCAAATAAATGAAGTTAAATTCAAGTTACATAACTTTAGTTGTGTTACATGTAACGACGCTCATGAAGGGTTTTTGAAACTTGTTTAAGGGTGACATTTCTCCATGAAGGGTGATGTCTCTTTTGGAAACGCTCCCACCCATTCATACATCCCTATTCCCATTTATAAATAGGCAATGGCTTGAGAGGGAGAGAAGAACGTGGTCTCGGATAGTTCTAAGCCATCTAGGTTGTAGAATAGAGGCACTTTAGAATTTGTGACTTGCCTTGGACTTCCTGAGAGCAGTTGGTGTGCTGATCGGACTTTAAAGAAGATAGTCAATCTTTAGAGATATGCTTTCACTTCCATAATCCTCTATTTGCTGACCAACATTGGTATCAGAGCTGATAGATATCTTCCTCGGCTTGAGAGGATGATTTTCAGATATATATATATATATATATTGCTATTTTGACAACTGAATATATTACTATTTTGACAACCAAATTAGTGAAATTTGTTAATTTTTCAAAATTGGCAAAATTTCTGTTCTACTATTTTTGGTCGATCCGTTGGTTCCAACGACATATCATATACAAAAAACAGACTTAAAATGACTCTTGTAGAATTTTTTAAAAGTTTTTCCTAGGAAGAGCTCGTTGTTGACAAGTTTGGGGAAGAAGACAAAACTTTTACATATTAATACCCAAGATTTTCAAAATGACTCAAGGTCAAAATGAAAGTATAACAAAAGATTAGGGTATTTGTATAATTTTGAAAAAGTCAGGGTTATTTATGTAAATTTTTATAAGTTAGGGATGATTTTGCAAATTTATTAGAAGCCAGGGGCATTTCTATAATTTTGCTGACTGAAGCTAGCGGGCTAGATGGGCTAGTGGGCTATGGCCTATAGTCTAGCGGGCTAAGCTTGCCTAGTGTAGTGTGAGCCCACTAGACTAGGCCCAGGCGGGGCCTAATCCAGTATGAGCCCATAGTCAAGGCCCAGGCAGGCCCAGTCGAAAGGGTCACCGAAGATGGACAATGGGTGGTCGTAGCCAGATGTTTTTGGCAAACCCAAAAAAATCTCCCAGGTAGTCATTTTTTAGGTTTTCGACCTTCTAAGTGTACCCTCCAGGGTCGTTACTCCATTTTACATCATAAATCCACTATAATTACACAAAATTTTCCTCAATTCCAAAGTGGGGTGGTTGGGTCCCATTTTCTAAATAGTCTACTTTCTATAGAAAATTGGACAGAGCCTCACCTAAAAATTGGGCTGTCCAAACCTGTACAAGCATGTTACACACCATAATATACATTGATTTTATCTAAATTATAAAAATTTCACCTATATAAGTATCTATCAAATAAAATAACACATTGATATAACTTTTAAAATATACACCCACAATCCCACAGTCTAAGATCTGGGTTAAATCATGATGGCAATAAACTTGCTAACTTAACATGCAATTCATCCGTAAGATTAATCTGACATGCCGCTACAATTCCATACATGTCGTTTACATACTTTATGTATCATTATACAATAATTAAAATTATTAATTACAATTATACACACACAATGGGATTCCAATCCCAATTCTATCATATCAACATAATTACTATCTTCCTTGGGTCCATTGCTTTACTTGTCTGCTAAAAAAATAAAATAAGAAGGTGTGAGTCCAGGCAACTCGGTAAGTAGGTAAGTATAATAGAAATTAATGATCATTCATAACAATCACATATTCCATTCAAAACAGGCATAATCACGCTCCACATTATCCTATACCAATAATTCAAATCCATTATCACAATTCGAAAATCATATAATACATTACATTCATTACTAAGCAAAATTTAGGAACATTCACATATTATCTGAACTATCCATTCAAATCCAATATTGGGATATTCTCTATCCCCCATATTTAGACATCCATACATAAGAATAATGACATCATATATAAGGGTCTATCATGCATAAAGATTAGGCATTGCAATCTAAGGGATACTTAATATCTCAATTGTTCATATAATTAACAATCCAAATACATATCACTTTATAAGTAAACATGGGATATCCACTATTCCCAAACCTAAAACACACATGCCCGGATTACAAACAAATGAGATATTCATATCCCCATTTAGTCATCACATTCAGCAAGAAGAAGAACGCCTACTTACCTCACATAAAGAATTACCTTATAGTACTTGAATTCCATTGCTACTTCTAAGCTTTCTATGCCATAAAATAGTCCCATATACATCACATTGGTCACTATTCAATTCATTCACAAAATTAAACATATCAATTCAATAAATTATAATTCCTAATCATGTATTCATACATCATGTTAATGCCTCAATCATAACCAATTCCAAATTATCACTTCCCTCACGGAAGCAATATATTAAACATGTAATTAACATTACTTAATTTAAGGTTATCTCTACAGGGCATCATTAAAATCTTGGTTTCTTACAACATTTACTTCACATATACATGATTATCACTTAAATCAACTTATAAACAACTCCATTAAGCTTTAAATTCAATCAGTTCATAGCTTATACAACCTATATACAAAAGCCCCTTTTTAACCACACTTAGGGCATAGTTCCAAAACCTATTTTATCGACCCAAATCATCCCAAACAAGTCCTAAAATATCATAATTCATGTATTAATCATTTTCCCATGTTTATTTCAACCAAATCTATCATTTTCCTAATTTTTCCATGATTCACAAATTTTCCAAAACCCTATCTATGCCTAATCATCAATCCTCATGTCCAATTAAGTTCCAAACCATTATTAAGCATGCATACATCACTTCCCCCATAATTTCTAGATTAGATCCATCATTTTTCTCCCAAATCCCCAAATTTCCAAAACCTTTACTTAAGAAAATAATAAATAAGGAGGGAAAAACCAACTTACTAAGCAATCCATGCGTGACTTTTTCTCATGGACATAAATCTAAGCCCAAAACTCTACTTGTCACCATCCATTTGAAAGAAACTTGATTTTTCTCCCATTTTCATGGTTCAAATCACTGAAAGTTGAGTTTCAATGAAAGATCACATGATTTACTAGTTAGGCAAAATGATTTCATAGCTAAATAGGCAAGAAATAAGGCTAAATGGGGTTAAGGCATGAAAGGGAAAGAAACAAAATTAAACGGAAAGAAAACTGGATGGAATTGGGGTGAAAAAGTCAAAACCCCTTTTTATATCTGTTGACTGGCATCGCTGGTGCCCATTTGCCACCGCCGCAGAAGCTCACTGCAATGCCCGACGCCACCGCCATTAGCTAGCACTGCCAGTGCCAGTTTGCTGCTTCTGTCAATTTTTTGATATTTTTTAATATTTCTTTGCAATTCTTTTTTCATCATTTATTCCACATAAAATTGATATAATTACATCCAAATTTACCTCAATTAACTTATATACATGCTACATAATCATACACATATGATTTCATTTGGCTCAATTCAAGAAATTCTCATACACTTTATATATACTTGAATCATGTCATCAAAAAATCATATTCCTCTATTAATCAACACATAATTATTCAAAAATTAACACCTTGGGTGTTACACTGAGTCTATTTGTGTGGTTAGATTTGCCAAATAAGACATCTAAATATGAGTTTTTATTTTTGTAATGATTAATCATGAATTTATATGATTTTTTTAAAAATTTTATGATAATGATGGCTTATCCTTATGCCTATTTTTGGTGAGTGGGAGTATGCTAGAAGGATTATGGGGATTCTCACATAGTTATTTGATAAGTTAGTAAGAATTTATTTTAGAAATTCCTCACTTTACCCACTTAGTTAACATGTTTGATGAATTTCTAGGTTGTTTAACTTTGCATAAATTAATAAGTTGATTTTATTGGAACACATTATGTGAATTGATGATTGTATGCATAGCATGCCTTCCCTTTTTACACATTTTGTGAAAATATTGCTAATTTATGCAATGAAGTAGGAAAGTATGTTTTATGATACGAATAAGTGTTGAAAGGAACAATTGATGTTACATATGTTACTTGAATCAGACTATACCCATGAAAACTAAGACTCTTTAGGCCGATCTTAGTTAGATAGACAAACTGGATGGGAAAAACTATGAAATCTTGAAACTCAAAATTAAATACATGCTAGAAGAACAAAAAATTAGTGATGTCCTAATTTTAACTATGGAGGATTCTCAAGGGAATGCTACTCCAACTCAAAAGGATGCTACTCCAAAATAACTGAAAGCATATTCTGAATGGTGAAAAAGAAAATTTTGTGCTCGCATTACGATGCTTAATAGTATAAGGAATGATTTTATGTCTACTTTCATTAGGATTACTTCTACCAAAGTCTTATGGGAGACTTCAAAAAAAAGGCAGTAGTTTTAGGGCTAAACTTAGAAGCCTTGAGAATTATAAGATGAACCTTGAATATACAATGAGGCAACATATATTAGAGATGTCCAATATGATTCTACAACTGCAAACTATTGGTAAAGTACTTTCAGATGAGTAACAAGTAGATCTCTCCCAGATTTGTGAAAGTATATGAAGGTGAATATGACTCGTTATGATAATATAAAGACTTTCAATGATATTTTGCACCATCTGCAGCTAAAGGATGATCATTTGGTTATGGCCAAATCCTCCTCTCAAGCTCTGGTGGCACAATCTGGCTCTATGCTCAAAAACAATGGTTGCATAAGAGGAATCGAAAATTGAAAGGGAAGCAGAATAACCAAGGGAATCAAGGCAAGGGTACCCAGTGCAAATGAGGGAAGTGCGAAAATAAGAAGAAGGACACTAGTAAGTTGAAATATTTTAAACTATGTTCAAATGGGACACTTCGCTCGTGATTGCACTTAAGAGAAGAAGGTAACTCCTAGTCCACAATCTCTCTCTTGTTTATTTGTTTCTAGCTTGATTATACTAATAGAATCTCATCCATTATGGACTGTAGACTCAGGAGCAATGAACCACATAGCTCAAGATTGTGCAGCATTTGTGGAATACCATTGTAACACCCCGCACCCCCACCCTATGTGTTTTGACTATGCCACACAGAGACTAATGTGGAATGCTACTATTCTCCTTCTTCTTAAAGGAAGTTTTCTCGTAATCCTATTATTTTTTCCATTTTAATGAAAATTCTGCCAAAATTTTGGCAGAGTTTACCCATATTTTTAGTACTGAAACCTGTGCATATATTTATAAATCATATAAAACATCAACATAACCCCCAATACTCACCCACAACCCAAAATCTACATCACCCCATGATGGCAATATACAACTGAAACATTTTACATCCATTTACAATTACATAATGACATGCCAATCATTTTACAACATTATACATAACTAGAATATATCTCTAATAGATTTTATACAATTTTGAGTATATATACATAACACCAAAACTTTAGTTCTTCAATTTATACAAACATAATAAAATCATTATCTTCAAGCTCCCTTGCTTGAACTGTTAGCTAAACTCATATAATAAACAGGCGTAAATAGGCGTGAGTCTGAGCGAACTCAGTAAGTATGCATAATGGAAAACAATAATTAAAATATCAGCATGTTCACAATCATATGATCTACTATATCATAAACCATGCAGGCAATCCATATCACAATAGTGCCATTCTGGCACTATACATAATGCATCACAAATAATTAGGCATAATATACATTAATACCATATTCTAACCCTTGTATTAATCATGTCTTCTAAGCACTTCACTTCTAGGTCACTCTAGGCATATCATATCTATGTTATTCAGGCACCACACATCTGCCATTCAGGCACCACATATCCACTATATCATTACTATGGACCCCTCATATCTACACTATCGTATTTGTGCCATTCAGGCACCACATATCCATTATATCATTACTATGGACCCCTCATATCTACACTATCGTATTTGTGCCATTCAGGCACCACATATCTATTGATGCCTTACAGGCATTCATATACCCTATCATCTTTTACAAATAGACTGCCAGAGAATGCCTATCATTCCACTAATACATACATTTATTCAATTTCCGCATCACTAAGATATCCTCTATCTCTAATATATTTATGCAATAACAACGATGCTTGAGACCTCACTAGTCTCAAAGATTTCTTTAGTGTATACATCTATTACCACTACCATTTATGGGATTTCAAAAATCCCCATCCATATATGCTCGTAAAGAATGAAATACAATCAATGGGATACTCACTATCCCCTAATAACCATATATTCGAAAGATAGCCTACTTACCTTGAGTGAGTTGCTATACACTCCTCAAGCTCCATGCCTTTTCATCCTTCTCTGATCATCCTGTATAGGATAACAATGTTATCATTTATAAGACAATTTCACTCAATCATATCAACTAGTCAATTACAACTGCTATGAACTGTTCTTGGCTTTTAAGAGGTTCATTAACACTGCCATAACATTATCTAACTTTCATTCTTTTTCTAATCCTTCCTTAATCATACATATATTATCTTAATGTCTATTTCATGGCTAGAGTTAGGCTACCATTAGCTTCTAAATTTCCTTAGACCCTTGTAATCATGATCAATACACAAAATACATCTCATATATAACATAATTAATACTGAAACATCTTTGAAACAATCCAATTAAGCCTTTAAATTAATCAATTTTTAGGTCACATGGCCCACACTGAAAAACCCTTTTTAATCCCGACTACGGCATAGTCCAAAAATCCGAATTTTCACATCCAATGAACCCAAACAAGTCCAACAACATTATACTTTATGCATTAATCATTCTCCCATGATTAAGATTATTACTCATAAAACACAAAATTGGGGCAAATCACTGTTCATCTTTTCCAAAATCATTATTAACAAAACCCTAATAATGCTAAATCATGAATTCTTATGCCCCAAGTCACCATAATCATCCTATGAAATCATTTCTCCCATGATTTCCATGTCAAATTCATTCTTTTTCCTCAAAATTCAAAAATTCCAAAACCCTAGAAATGAAAATTTCAAAATCAAATGGGAAGAAAAGGGAGTTGCCTTAATTTTCCAAACATGACTTTCGTCTTCCATCATCTTCCACTTCAAATCCTTAAAAATCCACCATGAATCACCTTCAACGAGGTTCCTATCCATGGAACCATCCCCAAATAGCAAGAAAGGGGAATTTTAATCTTTAAACCCATGAATATCTAGGAGGATTCTAGCCTAAATCATCAAAAAAATGAGTCTAGGGTGATAGGTTTTCATGGCTAGGACATGGGAACCTGAGGAGGGAAGAAGGAACAAAAAAAATAAAAGGAATGGGCTGAATGACCCTTAAAAATCTAATAGTCGACACTGAGGCCATGATGCTAAAAGTTTTTGCCCACGAAGCCTTATACGTGATCAATGCCATGGCCTCAAATTTGTGGCCACGGTCTCGAATTTTGCTGCCCCATCTAGTCCCACTGTTTCGGCCATATATCCCCCATACGATGTCCAAATGATACAATTCTTAGGGCATTAGAAAGATAACTTTAAGATATACAACTTTTATGTTAACCACATTTTCTAAATCAGCTTCATATATATCAAATATTTAAATAAAGTGACCCAATTTGGTAATTTTGGTACTTTTTACCCATATAGAGCAAATTTTGGTGCATTAATCATAACTTTCTCATATGATATTGAAATTAGATAATTTTTTATGATTTAGAAAGATAATTTTAATATCTATAACTTTTATGTTGAATACTTTTCCAAAGTATTCATTATACATGTCAAAAATTAATCACAAATGATGCCTTTTTATGCATCATAAAAATACACAAAATGGATCTCATAAAACATAACTTTTATTCCAAATTTCCCAATTATTCCTTCTACACACCAAAGCAAACATTTTTAATTTCAATTTATCAATGCATTTATATACATTCTATCCCAAATTATAATCTTTGAAAATTTTCCAAAATTTTCCTCAATTTTAATACCCTAGGTGTTACAATCATCGAATACCTGCAAAATCCTAGTGGATATTTGTTAGAAAATAATTTTGAAAGTAGAAGTACATGAGATTGGAATGTGCAAGTTGAACTTACAAGGGGGAGAAAGTTTATTATTGAACCATGTCCAATATGCTCCAAATATTCGACAAAATTTAGTCTCACTTATAGTTCTTCTTAAGTTAGGATGTAATTTAAAATTTTCTAACAATGGACTTCAAATATTGAAAGGAATTGCATGTATTGGTTATGGAACAATATCTGATGGTTTTATTATTTTAAATTTTTGTAATATTAAAAATTATTTTGTAATTACATAATATTCTATGAATTTGAATGATGATATATTATGGCGTCTAGATTGGGTCATATAGGCCAAGATAGGATAAATCGTTTGGCTCAAGATCAACTATTGGGTCAACTCGCCAAAGTTTAATTACCAGTGTGTGAATATTGCTTGGCTGGTAAAGTAACCAAGAAACCTTTTGGAAAGGCATCCTGTGCCATCACCTTGAAAGGGTGACATGTAATTATTTTTAAAAAATTTTGTCTCTTTCTTACATGTGATTGATCTTGGAAAGTTGACTCTTTGACTCAAAATAATTGCATCTGTACTATTTTGGGTCTGGGTTGTCATAGCTTGACATGAATTTCGAGTAACATGCACCATTTTTGTCCATTTTAATCTATTAAATAAAATTTTAAAATACCCTTAAAGTCTTATTTCCCACCTAAAAACTTAAAAAAACTATAGTAGTTGTGGATCTTATTTGCATGTCACGAACCATAATTTAAATCACATTTTCTTATTTCCAAGAGTGATCAGCCTAACTCATAAACAAGCAACCTATCATCTACCAACAATGCTTGAGGGAGACACTTCTATTATATTGCTATTAGCCTAAGTGGGCTAAGTAGCTTTAATTAGGCCATCATTATACACTTATAAAGAGAATAAGTAATCAATTACAAAGATTAGAATGCAATAAACTAAAATCATCGAACTAAAGATTCTCGTATTTCTTGGTAATGGTTCTCTAAAAATTAGCCAAACTCAAAGGCTTTATAAAAGTTAATGATCAGAGATATTAAGGCCTTAGCCTAGTGCATTTTGAAGGATTTCAATTCGCCATATGGCCCTTCGCAAGTCCAAAATAAACATGTGATTTGCAAGGCATTAACATTCTTTTATCTAGAAAGGGATAATCAAGATTCCTCACTTAAATCAAAAGCTAATACCTTTTTGCGGAAACTTTGATACCAATTCTAGGATCAAGGTCAAATACACAAGACCATACACACACACACACAAATCAAAGGCATAATCAAACACACATAAAATACTCAAGATTTACATAGAAAACCGTTCAAACCAAAAGAAAAAAATCATGGTAGAGAGATAATCAATCCGCTATGAAAATAGGTTATAGAGATATACCCAAGATGTCTCAAACACATCTCATGGAATGCCTTACTCACATCCCTAATCGATAAATTATGATAACCTCCTCTCTCACTTGTTGAGTCTAACTCTCTTTAATTAGCTTGATTTTGATGAAAAATGTGAATTAGTAGTTAAGTTTTGATGATGAGCAAATATGTGAGTAAAAAGTTTTGATACTAATAAGTTACATTTCTTAGTATTGTAGAAATAAGTAAATAAAACAGGTAAACTACATTAGAGAAGTAACTTCAAAGTAATGGATAGCGTAAACAAGGTCATATCAAGTTGAAACTCATCACACTTAAGATTTCAGAGCAAGAAAAACCAGTAAATGCTCAAAGAATGATAGTTTTGAACTTAAAAAGGGATTTCGGATGCACTAGGATATTTCTAAAATTAAGTGAAACAAGTTTGAAAGATGTGAAAGCCGTCAGAAGATCTAAAAGTTAAGTATGAAAGCTTTAGTGTAAGTTCAAAGAAAGAATTCCATTCTCTAGAGGTCAAAAGGATCAATCAAAACCAAGTTCAAAAGCAAGGAAGCCTTTTAGAGGATGCTTCAAATGATAAACACAAGCTTTAGAGGATTTCAAATGCATTAAAACATTTTTAAAGTCAAGTGAAATAAGTTCAAAAGGTGTTGAAGCCATTAGAAGGTCCAAATTTTAAGTCTGAAAGCTTCAAAGTAAGTTCAAAGGAAGAATTCCATGCTTCAGAGGTCAGAAGGATCAATTACAACTTAGTTCAAAAGCAAGGAAACCCTTTAGAGGATGCTTTAGATGGTAAATACAGGCTTTAGAGGCCAAAATATAGTCATTGAAAATGTCAGTTACTAAAGGAACTTGAGAGTTTGAGAGATGACCTTTAGATGTTATGAAGTGCATCGCTAGAACGAAGTTCAAACTATGCATTGCTAGAACAAAGTTCAAACTAAGTTGAGGTTTAGAATATCTAAAAAAGAGCTTTAGAAGCTCTGAAATTTAATGCAATAATGGTAACTAACAAAGCACCTGACCTTCATAGGGTCTGAAGCTCACTCACAAGGCAAATTGCGTTGAGTGTTAAAAAATAATCTAAAATGGTTAGGAAGTTACCAAAAAAATAATTAATGGCTAAATGATCTTCCAAGAGTATAAAAATAGGATTCAAATCACTGGAAGAGTAGTTGAATGAATTAAAATGAGCATTTACAAAGACTTCAAGTTTTCTTCCAAGGTTTCAACTCCAACAAAGCTGAACTCTGATACAGCTCCATCTTCTACAATATTTAAGGAGTTTGAAATCTCTATCCTTAAGTGTTATATCATTTATTGTTATTTTTTAAATTCTGTATAACTTGCTTAATTAAGAGGTAATTACTTTGTACAATTTGTTATTGTTTTATCTTTCTGCAAGCAAGGGGCTTGCAGCATGATATTGTTTAATACAGCAAGTGGGAAAGACATGTTGGGTCTATAAGAGATGGTTGGTGGGCTTGAAAAACTAACTTGTATTTTTGATCAGTGTGCTGATCAAGTGTTAGTGGAACTTGAGTGCATTAAGAGTAACTAACTTAGGGAAGTGGAGTAGGAAGCCAGCTTGGGCCAAACCACTATAAAAACCTGTGTTCAAATGTGTTGTGTGATTCTCTATATTTTATTTCAACACCATCATCTTTAATTTGGCCAAAATTTTTAGAAGCTCATCGACACCCCCCCCCCCCCTCCTTGAGTTACCGTAGGAAAGGAACTAACATCACTCTTTAGGAAAAATCCAAGGATCTACATGATGACTCCCTTGTCTCAACCCTGGAATTCCTCCACTAAATCCCTAATTGAAGCCTCATTATATAGATCTCCTAGTGGACTTTCTTATATGTACTCTCCTAGACCCATCTCACATATGCACGCCCACTAGACTTTACAAAATACAAGACACAAAAACTCAACAAATCTCCACCTTGTCTTAGATTTTGCAGACATCAAGCTACCTCTTGAAGACTTAACCAGTGTCACTGCCATCTGAAAATAATCCTCAGCTTTACATCAGCTAGTTTATCATCCATTATGATTAAACCAATATGACCTGCATCTCCACTTGAGATGCCATACAAAATCTACCAATGTGCAAACCCATGGATCCATCTCTTCCATCATGCTAGCGTTTGAAGAGATCAACCCACCACAACTAGAGATTAAGAAGACCTCCTCTTGATGAGCATCTCATTTTATTTCTTGCCTCTTCTTAGAGCTTTTACCATGAACCTTATTGCACCTTCAATCGTTCATCATCTCTACATATCATTCATATTGTCACTGCCCACATGCTGAATTGGTTAGATTCATATGCCTCCATGACTGCTACCCTTATATAACCTTTTAATAATAACATTCTTGTTCGCTCAAATGATTACATGAGTGCAAGAGCTTTACTTATCTTCCTACTTACCATCTCTCCACATGTATGAAAATTGCACACCACCACAAATCAGCTCCACCAACTCTTGCATATCACACACATGCCAAACTACATACATGCCAAAACCCGTACACCACCTGCATACTGGTTTAACCAACTGTGCACTCATCCATGCACTACCCGCACATCTGCTACCAAAATCATGCTTGCATTATTATATTTGTTTTCTAACCATTATAGTCTTAAGACTCTCAAGCTCTCTCACATCCACTAGCGATCATAATTCTAGGACTCACCACCATCCACCTTGGATCATAGTCTGAAGACCACAACCACTATCCACTGTAGAATATAAGAAAACTATCGTATAATCCTTGTTCTCTCCCTGCACCATCCACACCTTGCATACATAGAAAAATTACTAACCAATGCAACATCTATAGCATATGCATTTGACAAGTCCACCACTCTACCTCAATCTGAACTATCCATGTACACAATGAACATTAAAACAACATGATCACTCCACTTGTGACACCCCAGTATTGGAGGTAAGAACCTTTCCCATGTGTGGGTACATGTTTATTCTGTTATAGATGTGTGCATGAATTAATTAAACTTATTGTAAGATTTTCATGTATGGGTATGTGTTTGTTCTGTTAGAGATGTGTGCATGAATTATTTGAAATTGTCGTAAGATTTTCATGTACTATGTGATATGATTATTTGTGTGTATGGAAACCTCGTGGAGGCTAGGGCATGTGTATGATGCGGAATTGCAATGTGTTTGCATGATTTGATTACATACATGATTATATGAGTTATGAGATGGCTTAATGCATTAAAAACTTGGTCATGAAACCAAGGCAGTGCAATTATGATATGGCAATGAGTTAGCCTAGCTATGAACATGGGTGATGTTCGTGTGGTGTTAGAAATGTGTGGGAATGATTACCTTGTGTAATCATAACTGACTAATATGGATGATAACCATTAATGTATTCATGCGTTGGGTTATGTCACAAATGATGCATGAGTTATGAAATGGATCTTTAGATGTGTTACTTGAGGCCTAATTATCAAGAAATTGAGTTAATGACCCATAAATTGATCAATCCATGCTAAACATGATTTAAAGACATGAATAGTGTTTAATTGTGATGAATAATGTCAGTGAATGCACTTCCCAAAGTTCCAAGTGATTTGGAGTGCAATTGTATCAAATTAAAAAATTCGAGGGCGAGCTAAGGATTTTTAGCACCTAAATATATCTTAACTTTTTAATTAATTTTGATGGGCAAATGAAATTATTTTTCAATGAAACTGTTCATTATGATTGAGAAGGATAATTTAAATAAGAATCAACTAATAAATTTTATTAATAAGTGCATTGGAGTAGTTGGAAAATTAGACAAAGTGGTGCATCATACTATGTACAAAATGGGGCCTGGTTTAAGTCAGCAACCAAGGGGATTTCCAACAAAGGGAAAAACCCATACTACAAGCCTCCCCCAACTCATCACTCCCCATTTCCTCTGCCTCTTCATGTTTTTCTTCTTCCCATCTCTTCTCTTTCCACAAAAACCTCCATGAAACCTTAGAGAAATGCAAGGAGAAGCCATGGTTTATAAGATTTTCAATCCCAAGCAATGTGGTTAGCAAGGTGCAACAATAGGCATGAGAAAAGGAGGATAAAGTTGTTGTCATTTTGATTTTTATGGATTTTAACAATAGGTAAGGGGATTTTGTGATTTAATGTGTGAAATGGGTGTAGGAAAGGATTTTAGGCAAAAGCCCCATCATTAGACTTGACTTCAACATTGTATTTTAAAATTTGGGAAAACCCATTTACTATAAATAACAAATTTGTGGGGACCCTATGATTTCCTTCAATAATGGATGAATCAAGTGTTTAATTTATGGATTATATATGTAATCCAATGGGTCTTGATGTTAGAATAGAAGACCCATGGATTCCCACCCCACATCATGTCATTAGGGCTATTTACTCTCTTGAGATTATGAGAATTGTGAATGTAGGGGCTGTTTTGCAACTTGACAAACTTATCAAACATGGGAATTGAGGAAAATGATATTTAGGATAAATACTAACCTTCATTATGGTGTTTAAGTAATGAAATCACTAGAATAGTGATTTGGAGTCAAACCCCCAATTTGAAACATGTGGTACCCTAATTGGGATGGGTGTTGATTTCTGCTAAATTGAGCATTTGGAACATGTATTATGGTAATTAGACAAGGATACACATTAATGACATGATTAGGTGCCTATAACCCCATTGAATTTCATGAAAAATTGCCCATTTTTTGATTTGGGCTAGGTTTCCAATTTAAGGCATGTGTAAATCTAAGTATATGATTTATACTATGGATGTAGAGTTGCTTGAGCTTGATTTGGGAGCCAAATCATCATACATTACTAGAAATAATAGGGAGACAACATTAAACCTGAGATTATGGAGATTGTTCTTCATCGAGGTAAGTAAGTTTCGTTTTGAAATAAATTAATGAATTCTTGACTTGATGGCGATGGTGATCTCATTACTTGGCCTACTGGCATCGTGATTTGTATATTGTAACCATATGTTTTTATTTTGAACTAGGGTTTAAAGGAACCTATGGATTTGATGCCTAAACTCCTTTTGAGAATTTGATTTATCTAAGTGTTAGAAGAGCAAACTCGGTGCTTGAATTTATGTCTAAGATGGTTTCCTAGTAATGTAGATGCTATTTTTGTGCGCTAAAGCTAAACTTCCCTTTTGTATGCATTCTTTGTGATTTGCATTGATCTTTGCCATGGATTATGTGCCATGTTAGGCATGGGTTGAAATGTGGATGATGGTATATCTTAATGATATGGTCTTTGTGACCAATATGATGTGTGAGGAATACACACTTGTGTGGTGATGCCTTAGTGGCTTGTGATTATTATTGTATGAATTATTGGGTCTTTGCGGCCAATATGATGCTTAATGAATTACTCGCCTGTGTGGTGATACCTTAGTGGCTTGTGATTAAAAAGGAAACAAAAATATATACTATACATATATGAATGTGAAATATGTTTCATTATTATGTACTCGAGTATGCCATTTCACTTGACTATTTACCATTTTTTCTACCTTACCTACTTACTAAGTTTACCCAAATTCACATTATTTTCCTTTATGGTTTTTAGTTGATAGGGCAGACAATAGAGTTCAACCAAGGCTTGATGCTCATGACGGGGCTAAGGCGAGTTGCCCTACATTCTCTGATGACTTGAAGGATCCTAGGGACCCAATTTTGACTATTTCACAATTATTGTTTATTTTAAAGGATTCAGATTATGAATTTGATGTATTTAACTTAGTGTGTGTGTGTGTGTGTAAATGTTGTAATCAACATGTCATAACTATGGAACTTATATTTCATGCTTTGAGGACCATTGCACTCCGGGTGTGCTTGTGAATGGATTCCATTGCAAGTCCAGGGAAGCTATGCATCATTACATTGTAATTATTTTCATTAATTCTTGGATTGTATGTGTGAATATGAAAATTGTTGAACAGGTACAAAACCCTCATATTATAGGGGAGATTGTAGAATTTCTAGTAGAACTCTTCTCTGACAAGCACAATGCCATTGGGTCGCTACACCACTAATCCACTTAGATCTGCTCAAATCTTTGTTGCACCAAACTATATCGAACTTGATCTATCCTAATCAACCACGATCACCATGTATGCCCAATGATGCACCATCTACTCCATAAGCATGGTCCAGATGAACCACAACTCAAAACATCAAATCTATCTCCAAGATCATTGATCATCACCAAATCATTATTGATTTGCATATACCCACCAAATCCATATCCCTGATGCAAAATCTACCCAATTTGATTCACCATTGTGTTTACAACACCCAAAAATATGGAAATTAACATCTAAAACATCCAAATTGGACTCCGGGATCACCTAAAATGAGTTATATGTGTACTACTTTAGTATACACCCTAATGCACCATATCTAGTGCATCATCTTCTCCATTAGGGTTGCCCTAACCACTAGAAACCAACAGCTATTGCTGTCTCTGATGCCGCCACCATCCGATTATCAGATGGTCAATCCACACTAGTCATCAAAATGGAGTCTCCATTTCGACCTTTAGTGACACCTCGTCACATCGAATCTCCAAATTTGGTTGTCAAAAAATATGAAAATATGTCACTGCTATCATCTCTTCTCTGATATCTCCTTCTTACACCGTCATCACAACATCTCCTTCTCTGGCTGGAGAAAACACACCAGTTTGTGTTGGTTCCAAAATGCTGGTTATATGGCAAAGCAAGAAAGCTAAGCAAGATAGGGAAAATAGATGGGATGTGCAAGTGTAAAAAATAGAATACCGTGGAAGCACATAAGCACACACAATAATAAGAACACAATGAATTATAGTAGTTTGGGTCCCCTTGGTACATACTCCACTATCAAAGGTTTTCCCAACCTTGGGTTCTACTAAACTATGTGGAATCCCACCTCCCTTGGTTTCCAGGGCTAAGCAAGAACTCATAAAATCTGGTTTCCCATGAGCTAACCAGAAACTCATACACATTGGTTTTCCTCTGAGCTCACCAACAACTCATACAACCTAATTTTTAAAGCTAACTAGAAACTCTCTTTTACAAATACAAACATATACAAAGAAATTCTTTTAACTTAGGCTAAGATGTACACACAGTTAAAGCTCAACTATAAAAGATAAAATATTAAACATATTACAGTGATTCAAACTCCTTTTAGATGGAAATAATGTAGCCTTGAAGCTCTTTGATCTTGTAGCTTGTTGAAGTGAATGCACTTGGGAAACTTGAATGGGTTACCATTGTTTAATTCGTGTTTAGCTCATGGAACCCTCAAGCATCATATTTCTCTTCAATGGATTTTCTATTTGTACATTTTGGGGAGGTTTTGGACTATTTGGCAAAAGACAGTTGCAAAATAACTATTGCAGTGCCACATAGATTTTTGATTATTGGAGCGGCAGGCACATCGTAGGTGGTAGACATATCAACCATAATAGTCCAGTGAGAACGTGTCTCCCTAGAGCCCTGTAGGCTATATCGCAAGTAGCAAGCATATTAGTTGCGACCCACAGGTGATACTGCAAGCGGCTGCCATATTGGCTATGACCTTCAGAACTTCAAAACTTTCCTTTGAAGTTCAAAATGTGTCTTTTAAAGCTTTCTTTCTTCCTCTGAAGCCTTCTTGCTTCTTTTGAAGCCTTCTTGCTTCCTTTAAATTATAAAATCTTAGCAAAATGTCATTACCTTAATTCAAGTCATTAACAAATTTTGTTAATTATCAAAACCAAAAACTTAGGGTCAACATTCTCACCCTTTTTGATGATGATAAAACTTGATGACTTGCACTAAGAAAAACAGTACTAATGAACTAAGTAAACTCCCCCTATCTATCTTATTTAAAATGTTTATGGAATTTTGCTTCATTATAGTGTTGAACCAAATGGTATATATGGAAAACAACCAAGTTTTGATGATGAGTAACAACATATAAGTGAACACTTGTGGTACTGACAGTTGTGTTCCCAAGTATTATAGAAACAAATATAAATGATATATAGGGAAGCAACGCAAATATAGTGGATAGAGTATACAGAGAATATATCAACATGCAAGATCCACTACACTGAAAGAAAACAAAAATGCTAAAAAAGAATAACAATAAAACTTTGAAAAGAAGCCAATAAGCATATATGAAGTTATAACGTTCAAGCATCAATGAGTGACCAAATAAATCCTCTATAGATAAAGTTAGTATCAAATAACACCTAACTCAGCAAGATTCAGACAAATTGTTCTACTAACTCAAACAAATTCATCCTATACAATATCTGTCTGTAACACAAAGACGAATTCAGATTGCAGAAGAAAAGATGAAATGCAGTTGAACTCAGACAAATGAAGAGCTAAAAATGAAGTCAAACTAATTAAGCATTTTTCTCTTATATAAAGTCCATATGGAATAGAAGAAGAACAAGAAACTCATCTACAATCTTCTACAAACGAAGTAGAAGATGAAGTAAAAGCAGCACAGTGGCCACAAATGAATAGCTTACTTTGTCTACCATCTTTGTCTGTAAGTTTGTTTGCCACTTGCAATAGACAAACCAATAGACAAAACTGATAAAAAGATGATTTGTCTATGCCTCTATAATTTGACTATTTCTTACAACAAATAAATGAATAGATGAACTATAAGAAAGAGGATCTTTATGTGCCTCATTAATTCGTCTATTACTTACAGTAGACAAACTAACAGATGAACTACTTGAAAGACATTGTCTGCTCCTTCCAAATTTGTCTATAGCTCTCAATAGACTAAGTTAATTCATCTACTATGAAGAAGCCTTGTCCGTGCTAACAAGAGTTGTCTGTTACTTACAATAAATAAACCAACAGATAAAGCTACTTCATCTAATGAATGGTAAGAAGAGAACTTTGTCTGGTGAGAGAACTTTGTTTGATGGGTAGTAAGAGAAGAACTTCATTTCCGCCTTGCAATTCGTTTGTCACTTATAACAAACAAACTAGAAGATGAAGTAAGAGTTTTACATCGATCTCAAGCAAATTTATGAAGACAAAGTTATCTATTATATAGATCTACTCAGAGTCAATTTGTCTATTACTTACAGGAGATAAACTAAGACTTGATCAAATAAAGTCCTCAAATAAATTATGGCTAAATCACTATGGCATATCATGACTAGTAGAAACCACTTATACCAAACAATGTTGGCTGCACTCTCTAGTTAAACGTTCACTTGAACCAGATCTTCTTAACTACCAGACAAATCAAGCTTAGCTGAGAGACTACATCCCTTTAGGCTTAATGGGCATGTTTCCAAAAGAATGAAAGAGCCAGCCATGCAGAGTCTTCATCCGCTGTTTGCTAAAATAAAAAAGGCATCTTCTTCAAGGATGACACTACAAGCTTTCCAACTAGAATGAGTTTATCAAGAAGACAACTTTTCAATGGGAGAAAATTCAAAACGGTTTTAAACATTCAATGGAAGCCAACTACCTCCAACGGATAGAAATTTCTAAAGCAATATAAAGGTAATGCAGTGTCAACGAAAAAGATTAAGGAAGCTGAAATAAAGATGAAAAGGAGAAAAGAGCTTAAACAAGTAACATCTCTCAATTACATAATGCTTCCTCTAAGATAATCAATCTCCATTGGGCTAATAGATGATAAGCCTCAAAGATCTATCTTAATCAAACTTTTGGAGTATTGATATCCAATGTACTTCAATGAGTAATCATTATATATGTACTTAAACTTTGTGCAAATTAGCCTAGTAAAGAGGCAAAGTGATGTACAAATTGAGCGTTGTTAAATAGGCATATGAGTTTGTGGTGAGCTCGAGAAAACCACATTGTAATGAGTTGTTGGTGAGATCTGGAAAACCATCAAATTTGTTGGTAATGTTTGAAACTAGTGAGTTTCTAGGTGAGCTCGTGAAAACTAGAAGAGTGTTGGGAGCACTATGTTTATTCCCCCTAAAGCTGGAATCTAGAAGACTATCGGGAATACTTATTTATGCCACCTGGAGCTAGAATCCAGAAGAGTACTGGAGCACTAATGTATTTTATTAAAATTAATAGTGGAACCCAAGGCATAATAAATGTGTTCTTGGAAGAGTGGACGTAGGGACGGGGTGCCTGAACCACTATAAAAATTATTATGTGTATTGTCTCCTTGATTGCTTTACTTTGCATATTACTATCTTGTTATTACATCTCAAATATCATTACACACGCATAGGATAGCCTGCCTAAAAAAAGAATAGCTAAGGAAAGCAGAATTTGTGTATGGAGTAGACACCATGATTGAACGAAAGAGTTATTTCCATAAAATTTGGGATTTCACCATCCATCTTAACAATTTCTTCCTCTAGCACCTCTTCATCTGAGCCTACACCTTCTTCATCTAGCACTTCCTCTTATGAGTCAACACCTCCTTCACTTGCTTTACCCAATCCTCCTCCTTCCTCAAGATTCAAACTTGTAGCCTCTAAATCTAAGCCTCCTCTGTCTAAGACATATGTTTCTAAACCTTCAAAAGTTGATTAAACTATAATCATATTGATCCTTTTCTCATAGTCACACTCTGTATAATAGGAGAATGGCAGCAATGCTCAAGCCACTACTCCAGGGAAGCCTCTCCCTTATCCATATTTGGCAGACCCTGAATTTCAACTTTGACTCAAGGTTGTCAACCACATGGATAGCAATATACAACCTAAGGATAATGTCTAATCTACTAAAGAAATTTTTCTTTGATTTTGTACATTATACATTCATTTTGCACATTAGTCAAGTATACATTTTCAGACAGTTTCTAGTTTTTCCATATTACTTGGATGTTGTTTCTTGGAAACTATGTTACATCTCTCTTACACTTTACCTTTTTAATTTTGACAAAAAGAGCGAGAAATATAGTGAAAATTGACTAAAATTAGAAAAGTATAGAACAAAAGGTAGTATCTATTCAAGGAGAGCCTTGAGCTAAAACAGTGCACCAAGTCAGAAGTAGCCATAACATGTTGAGATTTCTTTGCTTAATTCTCCTGTGCTTAAGTATAGAGTGATTTAACTCTCCTAAAAGGTATTTCACTCAAATATTTTATCATCGTCATGTCAAAAGGGGAAGAATGTTGAATAAAATGGTATATATGGAAAACAACCAAGTTTTGATGATGAGCAACAACATATGAGTGAACACTTGTGATACTAACAGTTGTGTTCCCAAGTATTGTAGAAACAAATATAAATGGGGAAGCAACTCAAATACAGTGGATAGTTTATACAGAGAATACATCAGCAAGCAAGATCTACTACATTGAAAGAAGACAAAAATGCTCAGAAAGACTGATACTAAAACTTTGAAAAGAAGCCACAAAGCATATCTGAAGCTATGACGTCCAAGCCTCAATGAGTAACTGAATAAATCCTCTACAAATAAAGTCAGTATTAGATAACACCTGCCTTAGCCAAATTTAGACAAATCATTTCATGGACAAGTCAGTCAAATTCTTCCTAAACAACATCAGTCTACAACACAAAGATGAATTCAAATTGCAGAAGCAAAGATGAAATGGAAATGAACTTAGACAAATGAAAAACTAAAAATGGAGGCAAACTAATCAAGCATTTTTCTCTCATATAAATTCCATCTGGAATAGAAGAAGAATAAAGAACTCATCTGCAATCTTCTACAAATGAAGTAGAAGAAAAAGTAGAAGTGGCACAGTGGCTATAGATGAATAGCTTACTTTGTCTATTATCTTTGTTTGTAAGTTTGTCTGCCACTTGCCAATTTGCCTATTACTTCCAATAGATAAATCAACAGACAAACTTCTGGAAAGAGGATTCGCATATGCCTCTGCAATTCATCTATTACTTACACTACACAAATTAATAGACGAACTGCTGGAAAGAGGATTCGTTTGCGCCTCATCAATTCATCTATTACTTACGATAAACAAACTAATAGATGAACTACTTGAATGATATCGTCTACTCCTTCCAAATTCATCTATAGCTCTCTATAGAAAAAATCAACAGAAAACATCAATTCATCTGCTGTGAAGAAGCCTTGTCCGTGCCAACAAGAGTTGTTTGCTACTTACAATAGACAAAGCTACTTCGTCTGATGAACGGTAAGAAGAGAACTTTGTCTAATGAATAGTAAGGGAAGAACTTCGTCTGCACCTTTTCAATTCATCTATCACTTATAACAGACAAACTAATAGACAAAGTAAGAATGCTACATTGATCTCAGGCAAATTTATGAAGAAAAAGTTGTCTATTATATGGATCTACTCAGAGCCAATTTGTTTATTACTTATAAGAGACAAACTAGGACTTGATTAGACAAAGTCCTAAGAAAAATTATGACTAAATCACTATGACATATCATGATGAGTAGAAGCTACTTATATCAAACAATGCTAGTCACACTCTTCGATCAAACTTTCACTTGAAGCAGATCATATTTGTTGGTCCCATGTAGTAGATAGCTGATGAGAATGGAAAATATCATATTTTATTCTCTTAATACTTAATATTTTATACCTTTTTGCTTCCTAAATACACTCATTATTTTATATTTTGATTTAGGAGACAATTGGAGTGGTTAAGTGCAAAAAGAAGTCAATTGAGAAATTTTGGACAATTTCAGTATCACTTTGTATTTTGGGCATAACTCTCTCATTCAACCTCTGATTGAGATGATTAAAGATGTTTTGGAAACACACAAAATAGTTCTACAACTTTTATGCTGGAAGTATTGAGATATAAGGATTGCATCAAGGTTAAATACAGGAAGAATGTCAAATTCAAGATTAAGTGCAGAGGAGAAGCAACAAGGAACAAAACATCGGAGGCAGCAGGTTGGGGCCGCCAGCGCTCATTCGGCACTACCAGCACCAACCCACTTCACACACTACCCCACCAAAGGCAAAGGTTGGCATCGGCAGCACCCGACTCTGGCCAATATTTTTTAAAACCTACGGATTTTGCATATTTTCAACTTTCTATAAATATTAGTTTCCTAGGGTTTTTGAGGGTTCTTTTGCTAAGGTTTCGAGGAGGAATTTTTAGTGGCTTTCGATAGAGAATCTTCTTCTTCTCTCTTCTATTTTATTTTCTTTGTGATTTCGTGGCCCTACGTGACTAAACTTTTATTCTTAATTTAAGGAGACAAAAGCCTTAGAATCAATATACCGTAAGATCTACTTTGATTTAATCGTTTAATTTATACTTTGAGTATTGAATGTTCTTCTTTGATTCATGATTATGATTATTATGTTTAATTGTTAGGAGGCCTACTAGTTTATTATTCATTATAATCTATTGCTAGATCAGGTATTAAATCCATGATTGTTTGATCCCTCTAATCTGCGAAGTAACTAGGGTATAATAATTTAATGTGTCAAGGATTATTAAATCTTAAGAAGAATATTTAACTAAATTAAATATAACCATGTGTGCTTGTATTGTTTGGCTTCATCAATCTCTACAGATCTTAAGATTGCTATTAAATTAAATTTCTAGTGCGTGTCTAAGGTTATTTAGTAATTATGGTTAATTGGATCACGTGTTTCTAATTAACTATGTTGAAGGAGAGATAGAGAAATATTTCCAACGGTGAATATTCAAAGTGTGAATTGATTTATAATTGTATCAATGATCAGTTATGAGATTCTGATGGTGGATGTTGACTTAAACCAATTTTTCTTCTCTGATAGATTTCTTTTATAACACTTTCTTCATTACATTAAAAAAACCCCTTCTTGTTCACATTGCATAAACCTAAGCTAGATACTCCTCATGGGATTGACTCTTATTTACATTACTATAGTTAATTTAATTAGAGTAAAGTTCTAAATTTGGTTGCTTATGATAGCACACCAAATTTTTTGGCGCCGTTGTCGTGGATGCATTCTAGTTGATTTTTGTGCTTTTGTGATTTTTCCTACTTTTTCCTGTGTTTACTTCTTTTTTTAGGTCTATTAGATTTTTCCTGATTGTTTATGACTGCAACTCAATCTTTTAATTAAGGTAATTTGCAGTATGAACCAGAAATTGAAAGAACTTTGCACATGTTAAGGAGTGAAGCTTAGAAGAATTCTAGAAAGGAGTAAATCATGGCTAGAACTCAAATTTTGAAAGAGCTTGCGACACTTGATTTGGATCAACAACCCTTATGCATTACTTTTCCTACTTTATATACTAATATTAATTTTGAGTTAAAATCTAGACTAATTCATCTCTTGCCCACTTTTCATAGTCTTATAGGTGAAGATCCTCATAAGCATCTAAAGGAATTTCATGTGGTGTGCACAAGTATGAAATCGACAGGGGTAACTGAAGAGCAAATCAAATTGAGAGCCTCTCCATTCTCTTTGAAGGATTTCGCTTTACTATTTACCATACAGGAGCATCACAACATGGAATGAGATGAAGAGGTTGTTTTTGGAGAAATATTTTCCAGCTTCAAGGGCAGCCAATATTAGGAAGGAAATTTGTCGTGTGAGACAACATAGTGGGGAATCCTTTTATTAATATTGGGAGCATTTTAAGAAATTATGTGCATTTTCCCCCATCATCAGATGAGTGAGTAGCTACTCATCCAATATTTCTATGAGGGTCTTCTAACCACTAAAAGGAGCATGATTGATGCTACTAGTGGAGGAGTTTTGGTGGATAAAACTCCTGAAGCTACAAGGAACTTGATTGCAAACATGGCAACTAACTCACAACAATTTGGTAATAGTCTTGATTCTCTATCCAATCCTATCAATGAGGTAAGTGTTTCTTCCCTTGAACAACAAATTGCAGGTCTAACTTCTCTTGTTCTTCAATTGCCTATAGGAAATATGCATATAACAAAAGCTTGTGGAATTTGTTCAATAGTAGGACATCCAACTGATGTACGCTCAACTCTTCAAGAGGAGCCTATTAAGCAAGTGAACACAATGGTCTTTCTGGACAACCACAAAGGAAGTATGATCTCTATTCAAACACATACAACCCAGGATGGAGGGATCATCCCACTTTCAGCTATGGGAACCCACAAGTAAATCAGCCTCTTGCTCAAAATTGTTCAAATTTTTAGCAGTATCAGTAGCCATACCCACCTAGATAACTACAGGTACAAACTTCTAAATTTGGTATGACTTTAGAAGATATTGTTAAGTCTCTTACCACTAACACTTTGCAATTTTAGCAGGAGACAAAGGCTAGCATTCAGAATTTGGCGAATCAGGTAAATCAGATAGCTACCACAATTAATCGGCTGGAGACACAAAATTTAGAGAAATTGCCTTCTCAAACAGTGGTGAACCCAAGAGATATTGTGAGTGAAATTGTTTTGAGGAGTGGTAAAGAGATTGACATTCTAGCAAAATCAACTCCTACACCAACAAAGCAAGAAAAAGGGAAAAGCATTGTAGCAGACAAGGACCTTCCCAAGGATAATTAAATAGTCAAATGAAAGTTTCCGCCTCTTTCTAAATATAAACCAGTACCTCCTTTTCCTCAGGCTTTAGCAGAATCTCACAAAATTAAGAGCTTTAAATATTTTTGTGAGACTTTTCATAAATGTGAGGTAAATATTCCACTTTTATGCAATTAAACAAGTACCTTGTTATGCTAAATTTCTAAAAGAATTGTGTACAATAAAGAGGGCACAGAAACTTAAAGGGTATGAGAAGGTGAGAGTAGGGGAGAATGTTTCTGCAATCATTTAAAGAAAACTCCCTACAAAGAGCAAAGATCCAGGTATGTTCACTATCCCTAGCATGATAGGCAACACTAAACTTGAAAAGGCCATGTTAAATTTAGGAGCTTCCATTAATGTCATGCCATATTCTTTATATGCTTCTTTGAAATTTGGAACTTTGAATAAGACTGTTGTTGTGATTCGATTAGCTAATAGATCTAATGCATATCCGAAAGGGGTAGTTGAGGATGTTCTTGTGCAAGTCAATGATTTAAACTTCCCTACTGATTTTTATGTGCTAGATATGGAGAATGGGAATCACACTACTCTCATTCTATTAGGAAGACCCTTCCAAAAGACATCCAAGACTAAGATAAATGTTCATAGTGTCACACTTACCATGGAATTTGATGGTGAAATTGTTAAATTTAACATTTATGATGCCATTAAATATCCTAATGATGATGATCCTATTTACTCCATTGATGTGATTGATTTTTGTGTACAGAAAGTTTTTGAACTTGATGGAAAAGATGAATTGGAAGTTGTCATGTAATAAATATCTTGAAAAAGAGAATAAGGTGTTACCTTTGAGTATTGATTTGTAGGAAACTATTGTAGCATTGAATGACTTTTCGAAGTTATTAAAATCAGGTAATGATCCTTACATTGAGTTACCACTTTCTAACAAGAGCCTTTTACCATCTGTTTTGCAAGCATCTGCTCTAGATTTAAAGCTTCTTCCTAGTCACCTCATGTATGTGTTCCTTGAAGATGGAAAAATCTTGCCTATGATCATGTCTAGTAAACTTAATGCATTACAAGAAGAAAGGCTTGTGCAGGTTCTGGAAAAGCAAAAGAGGGCTATCGGTTGGATGATAAAATATATTAAAGGAATTGACCCATCTACATGCATGCTTCGTTATTTCTAGTTTGCAATTGCTCCAGGTTGAAGAAAGATGCAGTGAGTTGAGCCAACAACTACAAACAAAAGTGCTACTTAGAAGACAACTCAAGGGGAGTTTGTGTTTCTTTTTATTATTTCCTTCATATTTTTGCATTTATATTATGGTTATTTTTGCATCTTCTTTGCATTTGGCCTTACATTGGGGACAATGTAAGTTTTAAGTGTGGGGGAGGGAATTTAGATTTAGGTTTTTTTGTCTTTTTATTTTTATTTTTAAAAATTGTTTTTTGAGAAAGAGTCAGTTTTTTCCTTTGTTTTGGTGGTTTCTGATGATTTGAGGTTGAGTATGTTATAAGCAAGATTCAACTGAGCTAGAATAAATTCATAATATGATTGATTAAATAATCTTCCAATTTGCAATTGCTCAGTTTAGTTATTATTCTTTAGAATAGTGATAATTAAATTTTATAGATAAAAGCTGATGAGATTTTGAGCCTTTAGACTAACACATTCACATCAGCTCATTCTTTTTCTTTATGAAAGATATTCTTCCACGGATTTGTTTCTCTAGAACTTGCTTTGATTCTCTTTGAGATCACATTGATACATGCATGTATGAACATGATTAAGGCCTTCTTTGTTATAAACTACATGAGCCAAATAGCCTACTTTGTGATTAATTTTGCCTCTTGTTGAGACCCTTTAAGCTTAATAGACTTTTATTGTGAACCTATGTTACAAGCTTAAAACCCAAAAAAGTAATGTCTTTACCCAAGCCATAGAGCTAGTGGAGTATGGATTATCATTGTGCTATGTATGGGTGTATAAGAAATAAAGTGTGGCGGTGTCAAAATTTGTGGAATGACTATAATTGGTGAAATAGAACTTGTTGTTGTTCTTAAAAAAAAGTCAATGTGAAAGAAAAAGAGGAAAGAAAAGAAAAAGAAAGAATCAAAATTCTAAGAGAAGGGGTATGTTTATACATCATGTATTCAAAGGTGAAAGATGCTGAAGAAAATAAGTGATTGTACATGTCTTATATATTTGAGCTTGAGTTGATTTATTTGTGCTTCACTAGTTTCAATGGCTTTTGAGCTATATCTCCAAATATTTCTCACCTTTACCCTAAACCCCATTACAATCCATGAAAAGTTCTTATGATTCATGATATGCATGTGATCCTAGTGATGGAGAATGAGAAGATATGCAAGCTTATGGTAGATTATTTTCATTGGAATGAATTTGAGTGAAACATATACCCTTCAATTACATGAGAGTAGAGTGTTTATTTCTGTGAGGGTTCTACTTATTTAGTTTAACCCGCCTTCAAGAGAGAATGCTTACTGCATGATTGTAGGTTGTCTAAGAATGATTTGTTCATGGTATATTATGAGTTTTGAAGAGTTTTAGTTATTCTTTATTTATGATAATTGCAACGTTGATAATCTTTTAAGGGAGAACAAATTTGAGTTTTGCTTGAGGACGAGCAAGAGTTAAGTGTGGGGGATTTAATGAGAATGCAAAACGTCATATCTTATGCTCTTAATACTTAATCTTTTATACCTTTTTGATTCCTAAATACACTCATTATTCTTATATTTCAATTTAGGAGACAAATTGAGTGGTTAAGTGCAAAAAGAAGTCAATTGAGGAATTTTGGACAATTTTAGCATCACTTTGTATTTTGGGCATAACTCTCTCATCCAACCTTCGATTGAGATGATTAAAGATGTTCTGGAAACATACAAAAAAGTTCTACATCAAGGTCAAATACAGAAAGAATTCCAAAGTCAAGATGAAGTGCAAAGGAGAAGCAACAAGGAACAAAGCACCAGGGGCAGAGGTCGGGCCATCGGCGCCTACCCACTTCACACAACACCCCACCGAAGGCAGGAAGGTGGTGTCGACGGTGCTCAAATCTGGCCAATATTTTTCAAAACCTATGGATTTTGCATATTTTGTGTATTTTTGACTCTTTATAAATAGTAGTTTCCTAGAAGTTTTGAGGGGTTCTTTTGCTAAGGTTTGGAGGAGGACTTTTTGGCAGCTTTCGATAGAGAATCTTCTTCTTCTCTCTTCTATTTTATTTTCTTTGTGATTTTAGGACCCTACGTGGCTAAACTTTTATTCTTGGTTTAAGGAGATAGAAGCCTTAGAATCAATATATTGTGAGATCTAATTTGATTTAATTGTTTAATTTATACTTTGAGTATTAAATGTTCTTCTTTGATTCATGATTATGAT
>JAYJMB010006498.1:0-10998 GCA_036873735.1 Pouteria campechiana | reverse complement strand
CCAATGAACAGAAGTATTGAAAAGCTGGTTCCCCTGTCTCTTCTTCTTTCCTCTCCCATCTCTTTTCCTTTCTGAGTTCAAGAGGAGTTACCATCTGCAGAATCGTTCCCAGAAGAATTATTTCTGCTGTGTCCTTCTGCAATCTTCCTTGCTGTTGCCAGAAAGATACTAGGAACGTCTTCAAAAAGGCCGACTACTGAGCAGGTTATCCTCCATCCATTTCCTCCTTTAATCTTTTTTTTTTTTTTGTCTCATTTCAAATTATATTTTGTCATTCTTTAACTGAATATCAGATCCAATTCTTCCACAACAATCTACAGTAAGAAATCGAGATCAAATTAAGCATTTAGCTGCTTCTGGTAACATAAAAAAGAAATTTAGTCATGGGCAGAGTGAATGAGCAATGTCAGGCAATCTAAAGCCATCATTCAAATATTATGGATGGTGCCGATCAAGGCACGGATCTGCTGATGATGATGGCATACATAACCCACCCATTCCGCACGTTAATGGCGTCCAGAGACGCAGAAAGAGTAGTTGGGTTAGACGAGAGAAAAGATGAAGTTACTCCGCATCCACAAAAATTTATGTGTGTTTAATCTTTTCTTTTATGGGATCCATGGGTCTTATAAGTAAAATTCGATACCACTAATTAAAATTTACTTATATATAATATTCAATATTATTCATAAGATCTGCTATAAAGATTTTTTTAAGAAAAAAAAAGAGTATGCACTAATATATTTCTAACATAAAAAGAGAAAAATCACATTAATTATACTAGTTTTTAAAACGTTTATAATTAATACCTACTAAGCCCATTACTTAAAGGTTATTAAATTAATTATAGTATGTAAAGGATATTAATTATTACTTATTTAAAAAGACAATAACTGGTTAACGCATTTGATTGTTCTATACATCTTTCATGAAATTAAATAAAAATAATTATCTTTAATTTTAAAAATTAATTTTAATTTATTTCTTCATCAAGTATTGTTCACCATGACTTTGGTGTATAAGATTTTTACGATCTCATCTATTCAATCAATTTTAAGCTTTATATTAAAGTAAAAAGTATAAAAATAAGAATTTTATTTAACTTAAATGATTTAATTTTAGCCATTCCTTTAAAAATAATATAAATTTTTTAAAATAATTTTTTACGTCAATCTAAATCTTAATATAAACTTATAATAGTATTACAAAATATATTTATAAAATTATAATAACTTGGTTTAAATAAACATTCAAAACCTTGAAAATGATTTCTTTGGTCTCAGCTTCATCAATATGGCTTCATATCATATTAGATGGAGAATGATATTTAATATTTTTATTACTTATATTAAATTCTATAAATAAAAATTAATTTTAATTTATAATATATTTAATTAAAATATAAATATTATATGAACAGTTTTATTTTGATATAATTTGACTTGCGGTATAGTTTAAATTGCTTGAAACTATCTCAAGATTTATATTGGAGTAAAAATTATAAAAATAAAAAATTATTTAAATGAAATGATTTAATTACAGTCACTGATTTAACAATAATATAATTTTGAAATATAAAATATATTTTGTAATGATGCTAAAGGTTTATTTAAGTCTTACATTGAGGTGAAATTACATATTTCAAAATTATAATATTATTAAATGAACAATTGCAATAAAATCATTTTGTTTAAGAATGCAAAATTTAATCAAATATGTCACATGAATTTTTAATTTGTTATTTAAACAGTAAATTAAAATTATCCAAAAGAAAAATATAAAAGAGAGCCGCATGGCACTATAAAAGCTTTATGTAACCCCAGGAGTGTTTCTTATCCTAAAGTCAATTTGAGAAATATGCATAAGGATTCGTTTTATTTTCTTGGTTTTTATAAATTAATAATTATCAAAATTTTATAATATATATTTTATAATGATATTACAAGCCTAATTTAATATAATATTTCTATTTTGATCAAATAACTATAAAATGAATTTAATTTTTATTTGTATAATTTAACCTAAGTAGAAAAAAAAAGTATGAAACAGTGTTGATCATCTAATGTTCTTGTAAAATCATGCGAAGAGAAGAATTTCATCGTGCCACCCCGTTGCTACTAGCTGCCATCTCGGGGAATGTGGTGCCATGTGTTCAGGCAAGGGCTTGGGTGAGATCCGGATCCGACGCTGTGGGATTTAAATAGTTAAACTCATCTGCTGGATTAGATGAGCCCAGTGAGCAGTAGATAGATTTTTAATTAACAATTGCTAACCAATTAACTCTTGTCAGAGAGCTTAGTGGGGTTCGCGTGGGGTCAAAGTCAAACTCAAGAGATTGGTGGACGGCAAAAGCTGAGGTAGACCATGATTTTTCCTTCTTTAAGTCAATATCTGATCCTTATCTTCCACAGTGCATGTGTGGCTATTTTATCAGGCTTAGCCAAAAATATTTCTAGATCAAATTAATCATTTAGTCAGATAATATAAAATTTTAATTTATGAGTTTTTTGCTTCGTTTAGTTGGCTAATATGGTTAATAGTTTAAATTTATTTTGTATCGTATTCATAGAAAAGCACTAATTTTAATCTTCTAAATGATCGAATTATATAAAAATGATGACAAGGAATGATTGAAAATATGAGACTATAAAATAACACTTGTGTGGATATTTTGCAAAATAGACCCTATAAACGTCCCTAGTTGCAAATTAGACAACGTGATCTGCATATTTACAAAATGTACCTTGTAAGTTTTTGATTGTTGTAGAATTAACTCTGTTGTCAATGCCATTACAACATCTGATGGATTTCAGCACATGTACCTTCTTATATTTTGTAAAATCCAAGAATACCCCTGAACCAACAGCACTAACCCACAGTGACGCCCCCCTAATCTACATTGATGGTTGTGATTTAAAAAAAAAAACAAAGAGAGATCAAAGGTATATACACATGAAAATTCTAAGTAAATTCAATGTATATTCGATTTAATCATTTAGAGATTTCTCTCTTCTCAACAATCAACCATTGCTTCACTCCAAACCAAGCTTCAAAGGATCCTAAATGTCCTCTTTCTTGATTGTTGTTGAGGATGAAAGCTCTTAATGGCGTTGTCTTCTTCCAATGTTAGGAATTCTGCAATCTTTGATTTTCTTGTTTGAGAGAAATGAATTGCTGTCTTTCCTTCCCACTTTCGAGTTTTTAAGGTTATGGGGACTTCAGATTTAAAGAGCATGTAGGTTATTGGGGTCGGGATTTTGCTAGAGAAGATGAGGGCATTTTCATCTTAATATTTTCATTCAGTGTTCAAATCCATCAGTTGTTGGGATCTATTATGCAACAATCAAAAACTTATAAAGTCCATTTTGTAAATATGCAAAATATAAAGTCTAATTTGCCATTAAGCAAATTTATAAGATTTATTTTGTGAAAACTCCTTTATTTATTTATTTATTTACACCCACTTTATGATTTTATGGTACATGTTTCACCCTAGCTCCTATCCACTAATTTTTGTTGAGAGTTTTCCAAAATTCTAGTTAAAGCTATTTTAAGTGAGATGTGATCCGCTAGAATATAATATCCACCATTAAATTGGTGTTAAATGGGACCATCAAATTGATTGCCAAAGGGCAAAATCATTTTTTTAGCCATTTTCATTATGTTTATGAAAATTTATTAATAAATTATTGTTTTTATTAAATTTTATTAAAGTTCATTAAAATTTGTTAAAAAATATTAAAGTTTATTAAAGTTCATGATCTTTAATTACTTTGCTAGACTTTAACATAAATGTTATTAAAATTTCTTAAGGTTTTTGAATTTTTACAAGTTCTAATAAACTTGAACATAACTTTTATTATAGTTTATTAAAATCCACCAATATTTCTTGAATCTTTTAGGTTTTGATAAGCTTCAACAAAATCTATTAAAATCCATTAAAGTTTGTTAGAATTCATTAAAGTTCTTAAAATTTTCATAGGCTTTAATAGAATTTAATATTAAAGTCCATTAAAGATCATTAAAGCTTATTAATTCTAATTTAAACTTTATAAAAATTTTATAAAATATATTAAAGTCTATTAATGTCCATTAAAATGAAGTTAATAGATTTTTTCTTTTTTAAAAAAATATTAAAATTATATTTAAACTATATTTTGCCTATGTATCTCTTATATATTAATCTTTATATAAAATAAAAAATATAAAAAAGACCATAAGTATCTTATTAAAAATTTTCAAAAATGCCCTAGTTTTTCAAAAAATTTCAAAAATGCTCTAGTTTTTTCTCCGTAGAACTGGTTCCAATGAGATCCAAAATCATTTTAACTGAGTCAAGATACAATAGTATAAGTGTTCTAACTTACGAAAAAAAAGAACTAAGGGCATTGTTATAACTTTAAAATGAGAGTAAGATTAGAAAAATGTGTAAGTACATTTCATAATTTTTATATGTTATACTTAGTAAGCTCACTTGAAAAATCATATCCATCTAAGTAATGGATCATTACTTAATTTTGTATATATTATAAAACTTTACTTTAATAAAATATATTATAATTTTTAAAATATAAAAATATATCATTAGTCATTAAATATAATTATTGATTAATTTTCATTCTATTTTTTTCCCATTTAAATTACCTAATTTAATATGTTTAAATATTCATTGTTAGGCATATTTATACAAAACTTTTTATAATTTTTTAAATTTTTTATGATAAATATTTTTTAAAATATTTATATTTAATGAGCTATAATGGACTTTAATGGACTTCAACAATCTTTAAAAGGTTTTAACAAGCTTTAATGGACTATAATGAAATTTATTAGAGTTTAAAGGGCTCTTATCTCTTAATCTCTTCTTTGATAAGGGGCCTTACTATATTTAGTGGACTTCAATGATATTTAATAGGTTGTAATGGAATTTTATAAAATTTAATAGAAGTTAGTGGACTATTATCTTTTAGGCTTTCCTTTAGTAATGGCTCTGATTATATTCAAAGATATAAATTAATTATATCTCTTAAATTTTTTGGATAATTTCTTTTCTTTATCATATAAACCATTTAAAAAAAAATTGAATATTAATTGATGAAAATTAGTTCAATTTTTTATTTTAAGGTATTTTAAATCTCTTCGATGAGCATTAATATAGTTTATTGAATTTTAATAAATTTAATGAGCTTTAATAGAGTGTAATGGGTTTTAATAGAATTTAATGAGCTTTAATAAAATTTAATCTTATTTAATGGGGTTAGAATCGTTAGATAGAATTTGGTTAGGATTTTTTTTATGAAATAAAATACCTTTAGCTTTTGTACATCCTAGATCATATCACCACGACGACCCTTTATTACATCTTTCGCACAATGTTGTCATAACGATGGCATGAATCATATTTGGTTTAGATCCGACCAATTCAACTGTTAATTTAAACGAGTTTGAACCATGATGCCAGCATAATATAATTATGATACAATAATTATTTTAAAATTTTAAAATTTTTTTAAATATAATTATATATAATATAAATAATTATAAATTACCTCTAGATCTAGAACCCATGATAATAGCTAGTAAAAACCTAACGTGCACTCAGGAATCTCTGCTGGATTGGGATGCTGGGCCAAGGCCAGTTCGGCACACCTATCGATGCACTGAAAAATCCGCGGGCAATCTTTATACTTGCAAGAGTATTCCGAAGAGGAAGCTCATTTGAGCAGAGAACTATGAAGATGTCTGGAGAGAGATCCAGATAAATGCACCATCCTTTAGAGCACCCCAACGTCGCCCGGGAGCAAGGATCGGATGGTTTTTTGTGCAGCAGCAGCCGATGGTTGCAACCGATCATCGGTGTGGAAGCTGCGGGAAGGAGATGCGCAGGGGCTGTGCGAGGGAGACGAGCGGAAACGGGGAAATGTTACGGCAGCACATGGGCAGGAAGGGAGCTTGGGCAGGAGGGAACACGGGACGGGATTCGCTGGGTGGCAGGCGCTGACTTTTTCGCTTTTATTTTAAAAAAATTGGATGGGACCGGACCACGGTTGACTGAATTTCACGATCCAATTTTTACACTTTTTTAAGAGTGCTGATCACCTGATGCACCGCAGTAAATTTACTGGTGCCACAGTCAAATTTCACACAACTTTCTGACTTTCTGTGCTCAAGCCTGACAAGCTTTTGGAAAACAGGGGTTTCATACCCTTGCATTTTGATGTTGTCGCGGGATATAAGATATGAGTAGCAGTGGTTACTTTTTATCTTCGACACATCAAACCGAACTTTATTAATTGCTTTTTAAAAAAATTAAATTAAAACACTAAACAAAATTAATTTTATTATATTTTTAAAAATAAATAATCAGAATATTAAACAAATTTTTTTAATTAAAACACTAAACAAAATTAAGTCTGTTGTATTTTTTAAATAAACAACCAAAATACTAAATAAAAAAATTTAAATTAAAACACCAAATAAAATTTAGCCTGCTGTATTTTTAAAAATAAATAATCAAAATACTAAACAAAACTCGGCTTGTTTCGTGTTTTAAAAAAAATTTATAAAACCACTTAACAATATTCCACAAAGCCAATTGCATGTTTTTTTAAAAAATAACTAAAAAACCAAAAAGATAAACAAAACAAAGGTAATTACATTGAAAAGAAAAATAAAATATTGAACAAAACTCAGCGTATTTAGTATTAAATTTTTTTTCACCAAAATACCTAATAAAACTCAGCCAAGTCAGTTATATTTAAAAAAAAATTAAATTTTCCTTCCATAAATATCCTGTTGGTAACATATATTTTCAAGTAATTTTTTTGTAAGTTTGTGAAATTTTTTTATGTTAAAAGCAACATCGTAGAAAATTAATGAACACCCTTGGAACATGCTAACAACCTTTTCAACATATAGAACTCTTTTGACTAGATTAAAGAGTTTATTTTAATAGATTAAAAATGCAGCACATGAGAACATGTAGAAATTATACAAATTACAGATATTCATAATAAAAGCACTTTAAGATTAAAAAAAGGAAAAGAGAAATTTTAAATGATATTTTAAATGCAATTGACCAAGTTTTGTTTGATGTTTCGGTTAAATTTTTTTTAAATGCAACTGGCCTAGCCAAGTTTTGTTGGGTGTTTTGGTTAATTTTTTTTAAATGTAATTGGCTTAGCCAAGTTATATTAGGTGTTTTGGTATAAAAAAAAATACTGAACAAGCTTAGTTTTGTTTAATATTTTAGTTAAAAAAATTTTAAAACGCAACTAGCTTGGTTGAGTTTTGTTAGGTGTTTTGATAAAAAAAATTTTAAACATTGAATAAGCATAGTTTTGTTTAGTATTTTGGTTACTTTTTTAAAACATAATTAACTTGATTGAGTTTTTTAAGTATTTTGGTAAATAAAAATTAAAACACTGAACAAGCCAAGTTTTATTCAATATTTTGGTTAAAATTTTTTTTTTAAACACAATTGGCCAAGTTTTGTTTGATTTTTTATTTTAATTTTTTAAATGCAACTAGCCAAGTTCTATTTGGTGTTGTGGTTAAATTTGTTTTAAATGCAATTGGTTTGGCCAAGTTTAACTCAGCTAGGCCAATTGCATTTTAAAAAATTTTTAACCAAAATTCCAAACAAAACTCAGCTAGTTATGTTTAACAAAAATTTGAAACCAAAACACCAAACAAAACAAGACCAGTTATAATTTTTTAAAATAATCAAAATATTGAACAAAACTTGGCTTGTTTGGTGTTTTAAAATTTTTTTTTACTAAAACACCTAATAAAACTCCACTAAGCCAGTTGCCTTTTTTTAAAAAAAAATACAAAAATACACAAAAAAATCAGCCAAATTAATTCAGTTTTGTCTGGTATTTTGGTTAATTTTTTTAAACACAACTGGCTTAGCTGAGTTTTGTTTGGTATTTTGGTTAATTTTTTAATGCAACTAGGTTAGCTAAGTTTTGTTAGATGTTTTAATATTAAAAAAATGAACAAGTTGAGTTTTATTGAGTGTTTTGTTTTGTTTTGTTTTTTTTTCAAAACACAACTTGTAGAGTTTTATTTGGTGTTTTGTTTTTCATTCTGTTTTAAATGCAACTAGTCGAGTTTTGTTTGATATCTTAATTATTTTTTTGAAATGCAATTGGCCTGGTTAAGTTTTGTTTGGTGTTTTAGTTTTCTTTTTCCTTTTAAAACATAACTGACTTAGCCAGGTTAATAAAATAGTTTTGTTATTAAAAAAACTCATTTCTGATATGCATTTTATTATAATTTTTTTAAAGTTCAGAAATAGTTTTTTAAATTTTTTATTAATTTTAAAGCTTAGATATCCCTAATTCCTATTTTATTAAAACATAAATGGCTTGGTCAAGTTTTATTAATTTTTTAGACATAATAATTATTCTTATTTTAAACTATTAAGAGCATTTTAAAATTATTTTTTATATGCATTTTTTTGGTATTTTGATTAAATTTATTTTAAAAGTAACTAGCTTGGTTGAGTTTTATTAGGTATTTTGGTAAAAAAAAATCTTTAAAAAACACAAAACCCTTGCATTCGTTGCCGCCATCAGCGCCGTCCATCGCTGATCACGGTCGCTGGCTGGACGAGATGCACTTGTAGTGCCCATTCGGTTTGGTCAGTTGGCTAGGGCCGATCGGCCTGGCTTCCCCATCTAAATCCAACGCAGTCAGATGTTTTTATAATCCATGATTTTGGTAGGGGGCATCCTAAATCAGATGGTTTCCTGGTTGGGCAGCGACGTCGGTGGTTTCGGACTGGATGATGGGTTCGGTCATTTGATTTGGGCATTCGAACGATGCTCCTATTTCTATTTGGGGAAAAATCAAAAGAAAATTTTCTTCTTCCCCATACTATCAGTCATGGCCATCTGCCAGAACCCATCTATGGAGGTGATGTGCGGGCAGTTTAGGGTTTTCAAAAATTGAACTAGTTTGGGCGTTTGATTTTCATCAAGTTAGCACTCAATTGATTTAGACGTTGATGCTTTGGTTTGAACGGCAACAATGGAAGATTTCTTGGAACAACCATGGCTGGTCGAGGAAGAAACGGCTAGGGTTTCTACGAGGAATTTTGGAATCTGACTTTTCTCGATTTCCATTAGCAATTTAGTGACATAAAAAAAATCAATTTTCTGATTGTCTTTATTCTCAGTAATTCAATATCAATTACTAGTGGGTATACAAAATATGGAGCTTTTATAAAGAAAGAAATTGGCAAGAATCATTTCACTCCCATCATAAGCTTTTGGAGGTCAAAAATGGTTGACTTGAAGGGGCGTTTGGTTGGATGGAACAAAATAAAAAATGTGATTTGTAAAGTAGATAAAGTAAAAATAGATATATGTAATGTGGTTGAAAATACAAATAATAAAAAAAAGTGAAAAGTATATATCACATCTAAAGCTGAGAATGAGAAAATTTCGTTGAATTTCATTTCATTCTATTCAACCGAACACGCAAAGGTATTCTTGGCATATCACGGGCAGCTGGTAAGTGGACTAAAAAGTACACCCCCGTCTTACAAACATAGAAGAGATAAGATTTGATCGATTTTGTAATTTGTTTCTCTTCCAAATAGTTAAATGCCCTTGACTATTAAATTCGTTGTCAAGTGAACAGAACTATTGAAAAGCGGGTTCTACGGAGCATCAGTCTCTCCCTTCCCTGCTGCCTCTCGCATCTCTTTTCCTTTCTCAGTTCAAGAGGAGTTACAGTCTGCAGAATCATTCCTAGAAGAATTATTTCTACTGTGCCCTTCGCAATCTTCCTTTCTGGTGCCAGAAAGATAGTAGGAGCGTCTTCAAAAAGATGGACTACTGAACAGGTTCTCCTCCAACCGTTTCCTCATTTAATCATTTTTTTTGTCTCATTTTCAAGTTATATTTTTTCATTCTTTAACTCTATGATTTCCAAGCCTTCCCAGTCAGTGTGACTATGTTTTTCGAGCTGTAATCAGAAATCTAGATCAAATTAATCATTTAGCAGCTTTTGCTAATATAAAAGGAAAATTGGATTTTTTTTAATGCTTAGTTTTACAAGTCAATATAGTTAATAGTTTAAATTTCTTTCGTATCCTACTCATAAAACAACACTGTTTTCGGTCTTCTAAATGGCTATAATTATAAAAAGAAGTGGTTTTTTAGCTAATAATTTATGTCTTTGTTCATTCTGTTATACCGTACTTATACTTCTTTACTATAATAAGTTTACATTTCTTGTGAAGGCCTAATCCAAGAAATAGCTCTTTTGCATAATAGGCTAGACTATACGGAACGTCTATTTGTAAGCAGTATAAGTAGTCCCATTAACTGAACCAACTGATCATTTCAGTTAAAGACAAAATACCCAACTAAAACAATTCATCCCTTAATCAAGTAGTATTGGGTACAAAATATATGGAGCTTTATAAAATAAAATAAAATAAAATAAAATAAAATAAAAAAGGAATTAGCAAGAATCATTTCACTTCCATCACAAGCTTTTGAAGGCCAAAGATGGTTCACTTGAAAGGTATAACATGGGCAGCTGGTAAGTCGACTAGAAAGCAGACCCACCATCCCACAATCATAAATAAAGAAGAGATAAGATTTGATTGATTTTTTAATTTGATTCTCTACCAAATAATTAAATGCCCTTTACTACTAAATTCGTCGTCAAGTGAACAGAACTATCGAAAAGCAGGTTCCTCTGTTCTTCTTCTTACCTCTCCCATCTCTTTGATCTCTTTTCCTTTCTGAGTTCAAGAGGAGTAAACACTCTGCAGAGTCGTTCCCGGAATAATTGTTTCTACTATGTCCTTCTGCAATCTTCCCTTCGGGTGCCAGAAAGATAATAAGAGCATCTTCGATTGCTTTTCTTTTATTTTTTTCTCTCCCAAATAATTAATTCCCTTTACTATTAAAGTCGGCTACAAATGAACAAAGCAAGCTCACTAGTAAAAGCAGGCTCCTCTGTCCCTTCTTCTTA
>JAYJMB010006497.1:0-10999 GCA_036873735.1 Pouteria campechiana | reverse complement strand
GCTACCCATTTGGTGAATCATGTACCCAAATAAATTTTTCATCCATTATTTTCATAATTTATTTTTTAATTAAATGTGATTAAATTAAAATTTTCTATAAATTACCGGTAACTCAGTTTTTCGGCTTTCCACATTTAATTTTTAATTTTTCTTCACCTATTAATTATTAATTAACATATATCCTCATCATCCTCACATTGATATAGATATTTCATCCATTTATATAATTTTTTGATAATAAAATTTTTCAAAAATTCAGTTTTACAGTATGCCGCATTGTAAAAATTACCAAAACTTTACAATAGTGAAAATTTACATTTTTGAAATTTTCAGGGCCTTACACATACATTATGACATGCCAATCATTTTACATTCTTATACATACCCAGTATACATCTTTGCCTAAATTAATACAATTTTGAATGAATACACATACAACACAAGAAATTTCAAGTTGTAATTTCTACAAAATATAATATAATCCACAAAATTAATGTCTTCCATATCTTCCATGATTGACTTGTCCACTAAAATGTAAATAAAAAAGTATGAGTTTAGGCAACTCAATATGTAAGCACAAATAATAGAAAATAATAATAAAATAACCTCAGCATATTTTAAACTAGAACATAACTACATACATCAGAATGCAATCTTATAAACATACAAATATAACCATGAGGCATGTCCTCATCATTCCATTAAACATTCTATACCATTCAATCATATCTCTATCATATTCATATCATATTTCAACATAACCATTCTAACACCTTATATCACAATAGAGCTAAATAGGCCATTCATATTCGAACTATATCAGAATAAATCCATTCCGGCACAACATATATTTATCCTACTTATGCTACTTTGGTAAATTACATCGGTGTCATCCAAGCACCCCATATCATATTATAATTATACTATGCCATATAGTTATAACACAATCCATGTATATTCTTATGTAATCTAGCTACTCTTGGGATAGTCACAATCCCCATTCATATACCTATCGAGAATACTCATGATCGCTTATCTACATATGCATTTACTCATCAAAATACATATTCAGATATAATATAATCAGGGGATACCACTTATCCCCAATTGAATGTCTATTATCTCATGTAATACACTTTCACATACATATTTAACCTACAAAATGGGATATCTACTATCCCCATCCATTCACATATGTTCATACAAAGTATGGAATATTCGTTATCCCCATTTAGTATTATTTTGAGCTTGAAAAGGAGCCTACTTACTTATTGACGAATCACCATACACTCCACAAGCCCCATGACTTTTCATCATTTTTAGATTATCCTTGATATTCAGGCATGACTTCCTTCCATGAACAAGAACCCAAGTTCAAATCCTCTAAATCTTCCATCCAATCACCGAAAACCACATTTCTTCCATTTTCCATCGTCCACATTAGGACAACTTGGGTCTGAATACAAGAATGATAGGTTCTCAATAATAAACACATAAAACCCTAACTAAATCACAAATAAGGGTGGAATCATAGGTCTTAGGCAAAACAGAATGGGGAAGGGAAGAAACGGAATAGAATGGCCAAAAATTTGGGCCACCCAATTTTATCCACCAACCGGCATTGCGGCACTTATCCATCTGCCCACCTCCTTTACACCATTGCTCTAGCACTGCCAGCGCCACTTCACTGGATCCTCTTATATTTTGGCAATTTTCTCCCCCTTTTTTGCCATATATTTAAACCATAATATTTTTCATATATTTTCTAACATTAAATGCATAAATAATCCTCTTTTTATGCATCATCAAAATGCAAAATTTTTCCTCATATACATCTAAATCATGTCCAATTACTTCATCTTATAAAATATAACTTTACACTTTAGTTCATTTTCAATTACATTAATGATAAAGCCCAAATGTAACACCCAGGTGTTACAGACCTCCCTCCTTACAAAAGTTTTATCCTTGAACCTTTCAATATCAAACACAGATGAACATACTTAGTCGTAGTCATATCCTCAAATTCTCATATCATTCTTCATTAATCTCTGTTTGGATTTTTATCAGACAACTTACTTTAATTACAAATCTTTCAATACTTGTAATTCTTGACTTAGTTCTCTATACAATTCTTCCAGATGAAAATATTTTTCTAGATTGCAGTACCAGTCCTTTCTATTTGAATTACATTATCAATACTAGCATTCTTATCTAATGCCTCCTTAATTCAATTCCAAGCAAAACTTTTTTTTGTATCAATTAATTCAACCAATTCTTACTTCTACTATAATTTCATCTATGTTAAAACATAGAAATGGTGGGCAATTTTGTCATAGTTCTTCAATAATATGCTACCGTTAGTCATAGTCCATTCTACTTTTAGAACACAAGTTGATGTCAATGCATGATACATTCAACATTTAATCTTAACAAAGTTAAACATTTGTATTCATTATTTGATGTATAACCATCTCTAGCCAACATACAACAAGCCCTTCTTTGGCTTATTCAACTTTTCATTATCATCATTAAATGCCAACTTGATTCAAATCTTTTCTTAAATTATTCTACAAAAATTATGATTCACATAAAAACAATTGTTCACACTCAATTTAAGATCAACCATTCTAAGAAGTTAGCATATATTGTTTTATGTTTAAGCATCATGGCACAATGTTTATTTATAGCTTTACTCACAAATATTATAATTGCACGTCGCTTCACAATAACCCCATACATGACAATGTATTCTTTTATTCATGCTTTTTCTTACATCACTTCCATGATATCCAATCACACATAAATAGACATCTAAGTGACTTATCATTTTATGGTGCATATTGATGATGCACATATTATGATAACGACCTCCTATCTTGACACTCAATTACATACTCAGCCTTCCATCCTTACACTGCAATGTATTTGCCCATGCTTAATCAGCCTTACTACTAAGGCATAGCTTTAGCTTATCATGACTATGCTTTAACTTATCATGACTATTGTCACTCTCATCACATCTTGCCTTATCATGAAGGCATCCATAATCAGATATCATTATCATTCTTTAAGTCTTATCTTATACGTTTCATATGAATCTATTTTATATCTTCTAATTTCTCTAAACCTCCACATCCAAACCCTATATAGACATTCTAGTCAACTAGGCATCTCAATTCTAGGCCTTCCAATCCTCCACCTTATACAAGTGTCAAGTCATACTGGCTGGCATCACAGCCAAACCCCAAGTCATTTGGGCCTCCACCCTACATGGATGTCACCTCATATCTAGGCTATCTAGGCATCCATGCCAAGCCCCAGGCCATTCAGGCTTCCATATCATATCCAGCCATGTAGGCCATGCCTCCATGGCATATCTAATCTGGCCATTTCGGTCATCACGCCAATGAGGCGTATCACATTCGGCCATTTGGGCCCTCCTGCCATTTAGGCATATCCATAGTAGGCCACATAGGTAATCCTTTCCCTTTTTCAATGAATGATTAGTTATCCCTATAACCCTGGCTACAAAGGTGCTGGATTCATGGGAGCATTATCATGAATGCTTATGACATCTTGCCTTCATTGTAGCTCTAAGAATGTTAGGTTTTTGCCATCTCCATCTACTAACGAACTCAGGTGTGTTGTTGCCTTATATGTCTCATTAACACCATCATGATGGTTTTTTTTGAGCTAACCACCAACTCATTGGTTAAATATAGTTGGTTTTCATGACCTTACCATCAACTCACTAGCTTCTACGCTTACTAGTCAACTTATGCATTGGTGGTTTTTAAGAGCTTACCACCATCTCATTGGTTTTCACACTGGTTGTTTTCACAAGCTTACCACCAACTCATTGGCAAATATTATTATATCAAACTCAAACACATCTTTATCATCATATAATTATTAATCAACATCATATTCGTACTATAAAGCATGGTCATATTTATTTCATATTATTCATTAACAGCTATATCAGTTCAACCCCTATGAAATTTTACATAGTTCATTAACACTCCACACTTCATTCCATAGAATCCATTAGCAATTCAACTCATGACAATGCTATAAATTCATACATTTAAATTGTATATTCTTATCATAAATTTTCTTATTCAATCTCACTCATCAACATACAAAATTTCACATATTCAAAATCACACATGTTCAAAAATCAACATTGCATACATCATGGCTCATGCTAGCATTAACACATAATTTCATAATATCATGCTCATACCCATAACATCTCCCATTTCATGACAATGCAATATGCTCTCCTATCTCAATGCATACATTCACATTATTAACACATACACTCTACACTATCTAAAGGACTCAAAGAAATAATACAATCATGTTAACACTGGCATTATTACTAAACATCATTTTAATCCATATAAGACTTTCAATTCAAAATGCTTACAAAAATATTTCAATTTTCGTACCTTTGGAATTTACTTAAATAGCCAAAGTCCTACATAACATTCATATTTTCCATTAATCTTACCAAATCTTGAAATGCACCATAATATAATCACAATTTAATCCCAATAGGATCTAAACACCTTAGTTATTTAGTCTATGAACAACAATCAAGTTCATATAACAATATCTTTTTACAAACATTATAGTTTTCATAAAACCCAAAACAACTTTACTCACAAAAATATAACTTTACATAAGCATGCTATTCAACATCAACTAGATCATATATGCAAATCAGATAGGATATATATTTTGATACAACATTTCCCAATGTATCTTTCATCATAATGATGGCATCAATTGGGTGTCACTCAAACTATGATAACACATTTCATACTACAACGCATATGCAATCTCAATAAATTTAAAGTACCATAATTCCATAACATATTATACAATCACAGTGTATACTAATACCATTACCAATGCAATAGTGTTAAACAATGACAATACAATAATAATTTTATATTTAGGCTGCATACTATCTCACAATCCAAATTATGCAATCTCATTCCATGCTACCATCCCTATATGTCTCATCATCCATCCATCACCAAATTGAACTCACACATATAAATGGACTACTATCATGCAGCCAATACAAGCTACTAAGATACTATCCAATTGGCTCTACTATTATTTACATCAGCATCATCCCTATTTTACCTCATATATGTTCATTTGTTCATGTTGTCCATATGGTTGTCACAGAGTATGTCATCACACTATTTTTAAACCAATGTATCCAATTAATCAACATAATTCACCTGCCACTAGCCAATACCATGCTTAGGAGGCCTACAACCAAGTGGACACAGGCACGAACCAAGTGGACATAGCCACAAACCAAGTAGATTCAATGTTTGCTTGGGTTCATTCTTTCTATGGTATGATTATTATCATTTGGTGTGCAGGTTTAAATTTAGCACTTTTACTCTTTTCAATTACCTATGATGTGTAGCATAATTGAGGTGAAAACCCATTATGGTCAAGAACTATGTACCAAGTAGAATGGTTGTGCCTTAAGTGTGTGCCTTAACCTTCTACTTTTCTCATTCAAGGAAACTCATGGTTGTATGTTAGGTGTGTAACTTAACCATGTATATACTCCCTTCATGATGAATATCATACTGCAATTAGCCTTCTTGAATCACCTTCACTCTTCTTGAATCCTCCTTCTTTTCTCCCCAAAATCTCCTAAGAGTAGCCTCCAAGAAAACTCTAGACTCTCTTTAAAAAGCTCTCCAAAACTACTAAAAACAAGGCTTAAAAACATAGCAATTCCTCAAAATTAAAAAAATATAAAATCTACAATTTGATTAGCCGCTGGCGCTGGCAGCACCACCACATTGTCCACTTTTGCTCCTTTGCATCTTCAGCTCTGCTTCCTTACTGCTGTGTTTGCCTTCCTTCACTGCTTTGCTGCTCCATTTTTGCTTACCTTCTCTCTTTTTCTCCACTCTTCCACTAACCTAATCATAACAAAAATATGTAAAATTGATACAAAACTAATCAAAGATTGCATGGAATTGATCTTAAAAATACAAACTATAAGTACATGAAATTCACTCATCAAATACTCCCAAACTTAAACCCTTGCTTGTCCTCAAGCAAAATTAGCAACCAGACTAGTGAAACAATTAGAATAACCTCTCTCTCAAATAATCAAACATATGCCAAAAAAATTACATATGTACACATAATTCGGATTTTAGTCAAAACACTTCCAAAATAATTACAAGAAACTCATACTTCATTAATCCTGTGATGAAGTGAAAATTGTGAATGTGTGTATTATGTCAATCTTATGCTCCATGCATACTTGTCAACTTGCAATATGTGTACTAATGACTCTAATGATTTTCATAAAACACATCATAAGCTTGCTTTTCATAATCCCCCTCCACTAATGTAGACAAATCTTTTTCACTTGGATCAATAGGTCTTAGCTAAGCTTATAATGGGCCTTTTGTTTAGCTAATAAAGAAAGGAAGCAAAGACCAACAAAGTAAGATGTATAAAAAACTTGCATAAGAGCATTCACTCTCCTAACTTTTGTTGGGGTTTTCACTATCTTTCCTTAATTCTATGCTATATTACTACCACACCTTAACTTGTTTTCTTTCTAATTCATGGGATGTGATCCCCCCATTTAAAACATATTTCTTTACTTGACTTATTTTTCTTTTGTCCCTTGTTTTCTTTCTCTATCATGGCATACTCAATTTTTCACACCCCCAAACTTATCTTCTTTTGCTTCATTCATACCTATCAACAACCATAAACAAAATGTGTCTCTTAATCGGTAACACATGGTTTTTCAAGTGAAATAGGTTTGGATTGAAGCTAAACAAGTGTCATGCCCCCTTTTTGAGGCGTGACTTACCATTTTGCACTATTTTTCACCTAAATTTGCCCACTTTTAGGGTGGGGTACTCGAGTCCCATTTTGGAATTTGACTATTTTCTACAGAAAAACTGATAACATTTCCCTTAGAATATTAGGGTCTAACCTGTACAAAAATTTATCAAATAAAATTAAAATAATTTAATTAAAATCATAAAGTATTACTAAAACACACTAAGTTGGCCCATTTTTTATCCACAACCTAGAACCTGCTTCGCCCCCATGATGGCAATAAATAAATCTATGTAAATGTCATATACATTTATTCCTATTATGACATGCCATGTGATTCATTTAATATACAACATTCTAATTTTGAATTACAATTATACAATGATATTATCATTACACAAATATACACAAAGGGGTACTAACACCAATCCATCATACATCATAAGTCTTTAGTCTTTCTCATAAACTCTTTGCTTGACCTGTCTACTAAAATTTAAACAAGAAGGCATGAGTCTAGGTAACTCAGTAAGTAGACAAACATAATAAGCAACAATTAATCCATAAGTAATTCATGTTATATCAAACAATTGATATCCATCAATGAATACCACATAAAGAAATCCATGTTATTCACATCCAATTAATCAAACTCATATTAAACCAATCTTCAAATTAAATATATAATAAAGGGATCCTCTCTATCCCTCTCATTAAATATCAACACTAAACCAAGCATCAATTTCAATCAAACATGCGATATCCACTATCCCCAACCAAAACGTACATACCTAAATTAATACAATGGGCTAATCCCCATGCATTAAACAAACATGCCTGGATTTCAAACAAATAGGATATACATTATCGCTAGCCATCTAATGAAAACATTTGCCTACTTACCTCGAGTGAATCATTATACATACACTCTTCCGGCTCCATGCCTTTTCATCATTCTCAGATTATCTGTATAGGACAATAGTCTCATTCATTTACAGACATAACTTGCCTAATTCATATCAAGCAGCTAATTACAATGTTCGTATGAGCTTTTTGCATTAATACCCTACTATCTCACATCGCAACCAAGCCATGTAGGCTATTTATATTCATTTTATATCAAAATAGTCAAAAGCTAACTCATTTAATAGGGGTTCTTAAGAAATTTTTACTTCTAATCATATGTAATCATCATACTAATTGGCATGTAATTAACTTTAATAGCAATCTCATTAAATGTTTAATCCAATCAATTTGCGGCTCATATGACTCAAACATAAGAATTTTCATTAACCCTTAACAAGGGCATAGCTATAAATTCAATTCCTTTGGTTCAATTCATTCCATATAAGTCCCAAAACATCATAAATCATGAACTTCATATTCCCCCATGGTATTCATGCCTAATTAGTAAATTTCCACAATTTCCACTATTTATAGAAACCCTAGCAAACTAATTTCATGATTTCTCATGCTCAATTCATTAAAATCAACTATTAGATTGTTTACCCCCTGATGACAATAACGTAAACCCTATCATTTTTCCCCAAAATCATTGTACACAAGTTGGGTTCAAAACCCTAGCATCAAAAGCCAAGTGAATTCAATAAAAATAATGAGTCTTACCATGTTTTCCAAGTTGAGCAATCATCTTCCACCCATTTCCAATCCCAAGTCTTCCCAATCAGCCATGGGTCATGCTCACCAAGGTTTCTAGCCGTGGAAACACGCCCAAATAAGAAAAGGACTGAGTTTTGATCAACCAAATCAAGGTTTTGCAGGGAAATCTAGAAGGTTTCTAGCTGAAATCATCAAAAAAATGGATTTAAATGGGTAGGTTTCAAGAGTTGGGACATGGGAACCAAGCCAAGGAGAAGGGAAAAAGAAAAATGAATAAAATGGGCCAAAAGAGGACTTGTGTTTTCTCAGTGCTTTGATGCACTACAGGACTGATGGCGCGACATCGAAAACCTATGCCACAGCATCCACTTGCTGACTGCTATAATTTTTGCCCTATGCTGAAATGATGCCTTAGCATCAAATGTTGATGCCGCAGGATCTAGTCCAATGCCATAGCATCCTCTTGCTGGATGCCTCTATTGTCTCCCTTCTAAAACAATGCTGTAGCACCAATTTCTTTTGCCACAACATCAACTTGCTATCCAATATTTTATGAATTTTCTTCCACTTTAAACCTTAATTTCTCTCAGGGAATTAACCCTCATTAAAATTACATTTTATCATAATTATATCACATTGAAATACACATTAATCTCCCTCAAGTATTAAATATCATATCGATATTTAACCCAATAACTTAACTTATCATAATTTTTCTCATAGATTCACTCAATGCATATTAAATTATAAATGCAATTCATATATTTATTGTGTAAATCCTCTCAAATACGCAAATACAAGTTTTAGCAAAAATTTTCTTCATTTTCAACATCCATTAACACCCAAGGTGTTACAACAAGAAAATTTGAGATGGTTTTTCATATGCTTTGCATATGTCATTCTTTCATCAAGTTCAATGGGGACTCTAGTGTCATAAATGTACTAGGTTAGCTTGAAAGGCTCAAACTGATCAAAGAATGCCTAAATCACTTCCAAGTAAATATGTTACTAGGATTTCGCCTTGAGTGATATTCAAACAAGTTCTACAATGGTTGTTTCAATCAAAATAAGTCAATGAATTCACAATATTGTTAGCTAATTTGCGTGCACTTTATATGATTATGACATAATATGCTTGAAAATTTTCCATTAGTCATGAGGAAGAAATAATTTTGTACAAGAATTAGTAGATTACAAAGATTGCCTATCCTTCTTCCTAAATTATATGCAGTTGTAATCAAAAACTTAGTATGCTAGTGATTAATAAGAGAGAAATATCCCAGTTAATTTCAACACATTGGTACACAATTGCTTTTGGAGGCAAATCCTGATAGTCATAATGTAAATCTCACAAAAATAAACTCGACAGAGTCAAATTTAAACAAAACACTCCAACAAGACACTCTAAACAAAACACATGACTACTCCCCCACACTTGAACTAAACATTATTCTCAATGTGAAAATAAAATAGTAAAATTGAGGACTTCCCTGAAAAATGTCAGATTACTCATCAGTAGAAGCATCGGACTCTTCATCATCAATAGGTGGAGGGATTGGTTGAAAAATTGGAGGAGTGGGAAAGACAACCGAGCCTGCATCCTAGAAAAAATTGCATTTCTAAAACATAGATTGCATTGCCATAGCATGATCCTTTAGGAAGTTACTTTGCATCATTATCTATTACTGCCAGTGCTCATAGGAATCCCACATGTCCATAATTTGGTCTTATAGACCAACTAGTGTGGGCGTATTGCTCTGGGAATGCCTTGATTGTCTCTACCAGGAAGAGCTTGGGCAATGGATGATAGGCCCATTATGCAGCTTGAAGCACTAGTCTTTTCCAATTGCTCCATAAATGCATCATTTATGAGAGGGAGTGGTGGCTAGAGTTCTTCTTGTGGTTGGATAGGAACACCCGCCATGTGACATAGTTGACAGATCAGGGATGGATGGCCAAGGTTGGTTGTCAGCCTTCCGGTCAGAAACGAAGTAATGGAATGCTCAATTACCCTCCCCAAATCAATAAACAACCATGTCATGATAGAAAAGCTCAATTGAGCTCTTTATTTGGTTACATCCGAAACATGGCTAGAAGGCATCAATTTAGCAGAAATAAAATAATGCCATGCTCATGGGAATGCTCTCAACTGACCTCCTGGAAAGCTGATTACTTTATTATTTTACATCTTCCATTTGCTGCCCAACCTAGCCAAATAAGCGGTGATTGCATCATAATCAGGGCCTTGCTCAAGCCATGTAATATAGTCATCCTTCTCAATATCATCCAACTCGAAAAAATGGTTGATAGAAGACCTATCATATGAAACTAGCTTCCCTCTCACAAGAATTCTCCTCTCACTAGGATCCACCACATACTATGCTCTTGCATTGGCATAGAATTCTCTCACTGATGAAACCACAGTTGGCTCAGGTTGAGTCACAAATCTTTGCCAATGCCTCTAAATAATGTTATTGCTTTAGTTGTTTGATTGTAAGAATGAGGAGTGTATTCCTCCTAGTGTTAT
>JAYJMB010006496.1:0-10999 GCA_036873735.1 Pouteria campechiana | reverse complement strand
TATGCCGCATTGTAAAAGTTTCTAAAACTTTACAAGAGTGAACATTTACATTTTTGAAATTTCCAGGGCCTTACAGTCTTGATGTTAGAATAGGAGACCCCATGGATTCTTACCCAAATTATGTAATTAGGGATTATTTTGCAATTTGGCAAACTTATCAAATATGAAAATTGAGGAAAATGATATTTATGGTAAAATACCAACCTTCATTAATGTGTTTAATAAAAGAAATCATTAGAATAATGATTTGGTGTCAAAACCCCCAATTTGACCCATGTGGAACCCTAATTTGGTACAGGTGTTGATTTTTGCTAAATTGAGCATTATGAGTCATGTATTTGTGGTAATTAGATAAGAAAAACCTTAATGAGATGATTAAGCGCCTACAACCCCATTGAATCTCATGGAAAATCACCCATTTTGTGATTTGGGCTAAGTTTTTTATTGAAGATATGTAAATTTGAGATTATGATATATGTTATAGGTATAGGGTTACTTGAGCTTGATTTGGAAGCCGAATCACCATACATTACTTGGATTAGAGGGGATACCATATTAAAGTCAGGATTGTGGAGATTGTTCTTCATTAAGATAAGTATGTGTTTTTCTTTTGAAATGAATTTGTGAATGCTTGACTTGATAGGGATAGTAATTATCCCATTACATGGAGTTTAAGAATTGTGATTTGTATGTTGTATCAATATATTTTCATTTTGAACTAGGGTTTAGAGGACCCTATGCATTTGATGCTTTGAACTCTTGGCAAGAATTTGATTTTTAGATATGAGTGTCAGAAAGACAACCTAGGTGCTTGAGTTTATGCCTAAGATGGTTTCCTACTAATGTAGATGCTATTATTGTGTGCTAAAGCTGAATTCCCCTTTGGTATGCATTCTTTCTGATTTGCATTGATCTTTGTTATGGTTTATGTGCCATGTTGGGCGTGAGTTGAATTGTGGGTGATTAGTCTTTGTAGTCTTGTTATTTATTGGGCTTTGGGGGCATGTTTAATGAAATATCTTAGTCATGTGGATAATGACATATCCTAGTGATATGGTCTTTGTGACTAGTATAATGGGTGAGAGATATTCACCTATGTGGTGATGCCATAGTGGCTTGTAATTATTAATGTATGAATTATTGGATCTTTGTGATCAGTATGATGCATAATGAATACTCACTAGTGTGATAATGCCTTATTAGTGATGCCTCAGTGGCTTGTGATTACTAATGTATGAATCATTAAATCTTTTTGACAAGTATGATGCATATTGAACACTTGCCTATGTGGTGATACCTCAATGGCTTGTGAGAAAAAAGAAACAAATATATATATATATATGTATGTATGTATAGACACACACATACATATATATGGATGTGAGATATGTTATTTTGTCATAGATTTGAGTATGTCATTTTGCTTGACTATTTACCATTGTTTTCTATCTTACTTATTTATTGAGTTTACTCAGACTTACGCTATCTTCCTTTATAGTTTTCAATTGATGGGGCAAACAATGGAGCCCAACCTGGGGTTGGTTCTCATGGTGAGGTTTAGGCGGATTGCCTCACATTCACAAATGACATGGTGGACCCCACAGATCCCATTTTTGGTGTTTCACGATTATTGTTTATTTTAAAGGATTCAAGCAATGAATTTGATGTATTAGACTGTATGTGTGAATATCGTACTCGGCATGTTATAACTATGGGATTTATATTTCATGTTTTGAGGACCATTGTATCCTAGGTGTGCATGTGAATGGATTTTATTACAAATTGAGGGAAGTTATGTGTCATTACATTGTGATTGTTTTTATTGATTCTAGGATTGTGTATGAATATCATAATTATGGAACAGGTGCAAACCCTTATATTACAGGGAGACTCTGTTGGATTTCTAGTAGAACTCTTCTCTGACACCTGTAGCATCTTTGGGTCGCTACATCATCTTACTAACTTGGCTTGACTAATTCCTTTAATTTTAATTTACAATTTTTTTTTGACATAAGTTGTGTCAGTCCAAACCTAAAATTCTAGTTTTGATGTAACAAAGAGTTCATTGGCTTTGATTACTGGAATTACTATGAAAACTTCTTTCTCTTGGATTGACTAGATGAGCATGAAATCACACTATCGTCCAAGTGCACACATTTGCAAGTAATAGAGTGAATAAAATTTGAATGTTGATCCCATAGCGAATTGGCTAGACCAAACTAAGTACCAAAATTGTATTGGTTCATAATTATTTAATCAACGACTAGAGCATAATAATGATCATATTTAATGTAATGAAAATAATAAAAAAATAAAAAACTTAAAAATAAAAGTAGTTAATTTCCTACTTCAAGCATGTGAAAAGATGAGAATTCAATGAGAAAAATCTAGGATTTTAACTTCAACTAGAAATTTCACTTGTTTCAATATAATAGTGTTATTTAGATCATCATCATCACAATGTCAATCGAATGCACTAAGGTATTTATCATTCTCTCTTGAGTAATGATAAGTATGTTTATCAACGTGATCCACTATGTATCCATGAGAATCCACATTAACTAAACTCATTAAGATCAAGCATTAAATGCAAATACACAACTCAACAAGATCATGCATTCACATGGATTACATATGCACAATAGCTATCTCTTGCTTATTATGAACATGTGTTCTTCTATTCAAGAGTCTATACCTAGATTATCTTTCTCAAGCATAATCTAAGAATCTCAATTCATTCAATTGATGGCCAATCAATTGAAAACATTAAGCATAGAATAAAAGAAACAAAGTGGATTAATGATAATCTAAAACAAGAATTATCAATTAAAATAAGCTTCCTTGCCAGGATCCATCAAAACCTAGATATGAGAAGTTAAGGTATTCATGATTGAATTAATAAAACCAAAATACATAATATCTTTCAACATGAATACAGTTTGAATTTTGAATAGAATAATGAAAAATAAGGGTTTAGAAAGGAATTATTCTATCAATCTTCTATTCTTCAACTTTTGAATTTTTCTTTTCAAATCCATAGATTGAATTACACTTCTTTCAAGCGTCCTAAGTGGCTGGAAAATTCAGCAACAAAGCTCTTTGAAAAATCCTTGAACATGTGAGAGAAAGTTGGAAATTGGATGCCCCTTGATGTGTGGATGTGTAATCCCCTCTTATGGCCTTCAATCCAAGTCCTATTAGCACCTGTGAATTGATGTTTCAATCAATAATTTCCCATACTCAATTATTCAAATTTTACTAATTTTTTGTGCAATTAACTGGTTTGTACAAATCAATTTTCAATCAAAATTTGTGTATATTAATTTTGTTTATATGCAAGTCAATGATTCTTTTGCAAATTACTTTGTATAACTTGCATAAATCAATTTGCACTTAATTGGAAATCCCATTCATATGCAAATCAATTCCCTCACACAAATTCTTTTATGCACAAATAAATTTTATAATTGATAAATCAATTTTTGCACATGCAATTCAATATCACTTTTATAAAAATTAATTTGCATAATGAGCAAATCAATTTGTATAAATAGGTCATGCGCACATTGCTTGCTTAATATGATTATACACAAACCACTTGCACTAATTTTTATGATTTGATTTGATTTTTTTGCGCAATTGTTCAATTCGATTTGTGTGTAAACTTCATGGGATTTGAATTACTTGACTTGCGCAAGCTTTTTTTTTCAATTCAATTGCAAAAGATAAACAACTATAATTGGATTTACGCAAGAAGCTTCAAAATTAATTGCGCATGGATTCTACAACCTAATTTTTGTAACAAATTTGTAATCTAATTTGCACATGAAATCTCACCCTTTTTAATTTGCGAAAGTTGTTGATTAGGGTTGTCTTGGAAGTCCATGTCTCAGTCCCTATATAGCTTGGCTTGACCTAAGAGGAGAGGGGTGAATTAGGTCTTATAAAATTTTTCTTTCTTAACTTAGTTAGTTTAAATTTCCTCTTTTTATGTGTATTTGTGTGATTTGATATTGAGTAAATAATTGCAAAGTAAAATACAAGCAATTAAATCAATCGCACATAAGAGACATGATATATAGTGATTCGGATAATCTCCCTACTCCACTCTTGCAAGAGTACACCCATTTGTGCCTTGAGTTCCACTATCTCACTATAGTAGATTATAATTAGAGTACTTAGTACTTTTCTAGATTCTAGCTCTAGAGGACATAAACAAATTTAGTAATTGATCGTGAGGTACACTTCAACAATCAAGCTACTCTTCTTGATTCTAGCTTAAGAGGGTGTAATATACTTCAGCAAATTGGTGTGAGACACACTTCAACAGCAAATTTTGCTCTTCTTGAGATTTGCTTTCATCACCAACTTAAGGTATACATAAATAAAGAATAATGAAATAAAATTATACTTTCTAGCAGTGTATCGATGAAGCTTAGGGGAAGCCTTTGAAATCTTGAGTAGCTCACTTGTTGTAGAGGATCTTCCCTTATGTTGTAGTTGAAAGGCCTTGATGGAGTATACACACATTTCATCTATTGAATGAATATGAAAGCTCCATGCACTTGGCCTTTTTTTGATTTTAAGAATTTCTTGAAGATTGAAGCTTAAACCCACTTGTTCTTCTCTCTTTTTCTCTTTTTTCTAACATTGAGATGTCTTTAAACTTCTCCTTAAATAGCTCTCTCAAAATCTTGACCATTGGAAGAAGTTGGGCATGCAATCATGGCTTACAATGTTCAAATTTTTGATCATTGGGCATTGACAGGCGGTACCATAGATGACTGCGGTGCTCGGTTGCGCCCCACGTGGTAGACGATATGGCAAATCGGCTATGGTTAGAACCTTGGCATTTTTCCAAACCCATCTTTCTGTCCATCCGCTGGTGGCTGCAATATCATATGCACCTCAGTCGATACGTTTAAGCAATATGGGTTTGCTAGGCGGTTCTTCTTCACGTGCGATGGGTGGTATGTCATGGCCCCTCCGGCTTATGGTTGCGGTATTGGTAGCAAGTGTTCAGGGACTTCACTTATTCCTAGAACACGGTAGGTAGTTTTTGTGGGCGGTTGTGATTTTGGTTGCAGAGTGTGACAACCCAAATTTTTGGTAAATATAATTTTCATTTATAATTAAATTTTCTAAATTTGGTGGCCCTACATAATTAGAAATTTGGTATAAATTCGGTATTTTTGGTATTTTTACCATTATGGACTAGTTTTGATATTTGGATCATAAATTTTGCATCCAATATCTAAATTAGATGATTTTTAATGAATTAGGAAGACAATTTCAAGTTATACAACTTTTATGTTGATAATATTTTTCAATTAAGCCAAAATTTATGTTAACAATTTAAGGAAAGTGACACCTACTATAGTGACATGTGTATTTAATGGAATGTAGATTTTAATAGGGATTTTGAGGTAATTGTGCACTTAGATAATTTTAAATTGATGATAATTAATTATGTAATTAGTTTATGCATGTTTTGGGAAATAATGATGAACAATTATGAATTTTTTTGTGTAAGGTATAATGTAAAGAATAGTATGTATGGGCATGGATCTGTCATACACTGCTAGAGCACCATAACTTAAGCTTTTTTTTTTCAAGGAGTTACACCATCACCCCAAAACCCAACACGCCTCCCTCTTCTTGCAACCCATGAATCAGCCATCCCTCTTTCATCCCATGCCCATTTTTCTACCAATTTCCAAGCTAGAAAATTGCGCCAATGAATCTAAAATCCATCCCTACATAGCTAACCACCCAAATCATCAAGCTTGAATGATTTCAAAGAGGAAGAATAATCCATTTACCTTGCTTTGCTACCAATGGTCTTGGATTCTTAAAGATTTTGGTGGTTTTCAAAATGGGTTAGAAGGTGTTGCCTTTTTACCAATTAATTTCGTATGACCTATTTGCGAGGTTAATGTTCTGTTTCAGGGGGGGGGGGGGGACTATCTAAGGCTGGAAAATGTTTGATTTACTTAGGGATTGATAGATATTTTAATGGGAAAATTGATTAATAAAAAATGGTAGTTTAATACAAGTGATTTGGGCATGATTTTCGCCATATATTGTTGCCTACAAATGGACAGTAATATGAATGAGTGTGATGGCATGTTGGGGCATGGATGGCTATTTGTGGTATATGAAATGACGTTTTTGTTTAATTATTAAATTAATGATGAATTTAGGATGTTAATTATACAAAAAAATGATTAAATGTTGCTGGAATTTTATTATTAAATCATGCCGATAAGTTGATTAAATGCCTAAGTGAAGGGTTGTTTAATGTACATTAATCTTGGGGCTGTTTCCAAATAAATTTTAGTGGATCATTGGCATGATTATGTTATCATTATTATGTTAATTATATGAGATTAAGAACGTGCATGATTGGAAATGGGTTTGCTATGATGCATATTTTGAAATTCTCAAATTAGCGTTATGTAAGAATAGTGTATGATGCATCGTCACCATGAGACTATATGGAATGAATGAGTAGGTCATATAATGGAATTAGGCTTTAATTTATCAATTTAAATTACTAATTATGATTCCAAATTAGTGGTAAATAGATGGGTTAATTAAAGGTGCAAGTTAAACGGATTGTATGATGCTAAAAGTTGCAAATTATACATATCTATCAAGTGTTTGATAAACTTCCTCAATGAGAACAAAGTGGAATTGGGGGAATGGATTAGAACTTTAATTGGCCTTTAAGTGAGAAATAAAATAGAGTATTTAGTATCTCAATCGTATGATTAAAAGTAGGATAGAAAAATGGGTAGCTATGGTAATGAGTTAAGGTGTTTGGATCAAGTGGAATGAATATTGTAAAATACCCTTAAAATGGATAGCTATATGATGGGTTTATTTGAATTAAATTAGTGAATGGATTGCTAATATAATTAGCAAGGTTAAGGCCCTTAAAGTTTGATAAATTTTGATAAGAAAGGATGGGGTTTTAATCCATCATTTGATAGGTTGGAAAAGAGACCAAGCTAAAAATTTGAAACCCTTAAAAACTAAGTTGAAAATGATGAAATGAAATTGTTTTTGATGTTTACATGTTTACCTAATTAGGTAATAAGTGATGGGATATGAAAATGATTATTTAGACCCTAAATATCCAAAGGTATATATGGGTGAATGTCACTTAGAAATACATGTAGTTGTGCTAGAGCTTATGTAGCTGTTTGAGAATGCCAAAAGTGATACATGAAATGTTTGTATGATCCATTGGACCTTGAATTAGAAGGCAGTGATCGAATTGAAGGTTGTGGATTCGTTTTCAAGTGAAGTAAGTAGGATTCTGCCGAATGTATGTGTTATTGAGTGTGACTGACATGTTGGCATACGTGTACTATATTTTATCATATATGTTGATATTTTGTTATGTATTTATGAAATGTACTTTTATTTGAGTTTAACCACATACATTAATGTTGCAATTTTGATTTAAAACTTGTTGTGTTGAGAATGATTATGCTCATGCAATATGATGTGTGTGGTTATAACATGGCATCGGCGTGCATGTGGTTGCATATGTGGCAAATGTAATTGCCTGTGTGGCTATTAGATTGCTCGTGTGGCATAAGGATAGCCTGTGTGACTAATGAATTGCCTGTATGACATGAGGATGACCTGTGTGGTCGATAGAATGCCTGTATGGCTGAGTGATGGCCTTAGTGGCATCTGATGTATTATACTTGTGTATTTGAACGATTATGAGCATGCTTGAACTGAGTGTTACATGATTGCATTGACATGAGTTGGTCTATATGACTTGATGAGTGATTTATGTTATATTACTATTATTCTTATTTTCTGAGTTTGCCCAAACTCACCTTTTTTTCTATGTTTTAAATGTCAGGCATAATGGAGGAGCCCAACCCGGGGTTGGTGCTTGAAATGGGAACTAGTGACGATGGAGTGACATTCTTTATTTAATTATTGATTAATTATTGAAGAGAGATTATAGTGGATTATGTGACTTGTTATTTATTGATTCGTTATTAGTGGATAATGAATAAAAAGATGTTTAAATTCTAATTACTTATTGATTATTGATTCTTAACTATTTTCATGCCATAAGACTAGTAGTTGGTTCATGGGACTCTGGATGTAGGAGGATTTGTGAATGTATATGGTGTATGTGGATAATCGGATGTATGTACAAGCTTGGAAACCCTCATATTTTAGGGGAGACTCTACCGGATTTTGAAATATGATTAAGTAGCTTCCTAAACGTAGGGGCATTACACAGGGCAAGTGGTAGGCACAGGTGGTTATGCTATGTAGCTATGACCTGCACTTGGAATTTCTACACTTTTGCATTTTTGCAAGCCTTGATTTTTTTCATCCATTTTTCATGTTTAAATTACAATATGATTGTCTACAAATGATATGCATAACTTATATAGCAAGAATATTTACTTTAAAGTACATATTCTCATTTTCAATAATTTTGTAAATTTTCTAAAGAATAAATCATCTAAGCACATTTCTCTTATATATATGATCCATACCATTTAAATATGATGAAAAAAATTAAAGTAGTCAGGATCGTAACATTTTCTTTATTTCATTATGTAAAATGCTTGAACATATGGATTTCAGTATTTTAATCAAATTCCAAGCATTCCTATTTACACTTTTATGCTTCCTATATTAAATAAAAGCTACATTAGCTAAAGACGAGTCTGAGATTAACTTTTTTTTTATCATGAAAATCATATATTTAGTTCCAAAACCATGTATTGATGGCTATGGTTTTTTAGTGATGTGATCTTCTAAAATTTCATCTTCAAGAATTAATCTTGACCATCTATCTAAAAATTTTCCAAGTAGCTGTCAGCTATAGAATCAACTGTATAATCCCCATTTATCTTCCGGTGTAATGATTGAGCAATAGCTAAGATTAATGATCCCACTCCTTATGAAGATCTCCCGCTCCTCATGAAGACCTTTGCTCCAAAAATAGCCTATTTTGGCCCAAATTTTTCTAAATTTCTCAAATAGACCTAAAATACAAATTAAATTCATTAAGTGTAATAATTGATCAATTATGGATATAAATTAATAAAATTATATCAATTAAGGACCAAAACCATACAATTTGGGTACCTAAAATGTAATAAATTATGAGCTTATAAAATACTCCCAAACTTAGCTTTTGATCATCCTCGAGTAACATAATAATTCAAACACTAATAAGCTCATTGTTCATCATGATCAATCCTCTCTCTAACTAATAACATACCATGAAAAAATGCTAAAGTACACATAACTTATAAATCATTCAAAACCCTAACCAAGTAACATCATGAACTTAATGTCATCAGTCCTTTCATGAATTTTGAATGTGTGTGTGTGTGTGTGCATTACTAATCTCATGCATGATTTTTAGTTAAAAAATCATGCAATGCAATGACTCTTATGATGCTTATAAAATATTCTATAAACTTGTTTTTCACAATCCTTCTACACTAATGTAGATAGCTATATAAACTTGGATCAATAGGTCTTTATTTAGCTTATACTGTGGCTTGGGTCTTGGCTAGCAAAGAAGGGAAAAAGATAGACAAAGTAAGAGAGCATAACATATTGCACATAAACCTTAGTCTCCATTACTTGCATACTTCTTTTTTTTTTTTATCACCTTTAGCTCATTTTTTTCTTGGGCTGTATTACTATCATACCCTAAAACTTATTTTCTTTGAAGTTCTTGGGATGTGATATGCCCTCATTCTTTTTTTTATATGGCATCTTTGTTATGCCACCCTTAAACTTACGTTCTTTCTCTCTTTACCATTTTAACTTGCCCATATGACTTTAATTGAAACCATGTACATTACGAATGTCACATTTAGCTCTATTGAATGTCAAGGATGGTTTTTTGAGCTAGAGAAGGGTATGGATAACAAGGCTAGTGAAGAAATTGAATGGAGGTCTTTTACTTGTCATGCATTTGCCATTCTTTTAATTAGGCTGAATGGGGTAACTAGCGACAAAGGTATACTGTTCACTACAAACTAACTGCAAGTGCATGGTGTCAAATTTTGTAATATAATTATGAGAAAGTATTGTCTCCATAGGGATTGTAAATTTCAATTAACCACTAGCTATTGTAGTAAATTATCCTAGTTTTATCTAGAAAATTCAAGTATTACGAATTAACTAAGAAGCAGAAATAAAGAAGCTTTTGGTTGGAAGAAAAGCTATAGAGGATCGATTTCACTTTTGCTTCAATCATGGTGCTCTTAACTCATTATATAGTAATCATTCTATTAGTTTATAAATCAAGAATCCTAATTCACTCAACTCCCTCTCCTCAGTGCCAAGCTAAATATCTATTCTTAACATTTCAATTTTAATATCCCTATAAAAATTGAAAGGCACAGAATTCATTAAACTCTATAATTCTTTTGAATAATTTCACAACACCTAAAAAATTAAGAAGAACCTAAAAAACAACATTGATCAAGTTCACCAAACCTCAAGAAAGTTAACATGACTTGGAAGAAAATGTCAAAATGTTATATATATCAAAAATTTTAACCGAAATATCATCTTATCTATCTTCAGTTCTTAGTGTATGTGCAAAGAGTTATAACCATTCCAATTTAAATCACTTTACACTTAGATTAATTCATGCAACTAAGTAAAATATAGTCAATGCAAACTCTATGAATTCATGGATTAAAAGAGACTACAATAGATATGCATATAATGTTTTACTTCCTTTACTCTTCTTATTTTCATTTTGTGGGTTGTATTACTATCACACTCCTTACACTTATCTCCTTTTAATTTCTTTGGAGTAGATCCCTCTAATTTTTGAGCTGTAGTACTATCATACCTCCAAACTTATTTTCTTTTAGGTTCATGAAGATGTGATCCCCCTGTTCGGCCATGGAAAATCGAAATGAGCCATCTAGCTGTAGCCGAGCAGCTGTCCGACCGATTGATGACACCTGCAGCGCAA
>JAYJMB010006495.1:0-10999 GCA_036873735.1 Pouteria campechiana | reverse complement strand
AAATAAATATTTAAAATGCATGCTAATATCACGATATCAACAAAATAAGCTTTTTAAGGGAAAAACTAAAAATGAATGATTGGCAATACAAGTAACAACAAGAAAAAATACTGTTATTAAAAATATTTAAAATGTCACATCTTTCGAATGCATCCAAAACACATGATTAAGTGTTTCAACTAAATACTCTATTTCTTCAATTTATAAAAAGCATTCTAAAAAAATCAATGCATTTTATTATTATATGCTTAATAAATTGAATGTTTTTAATATTTCTTTAAAATTAATTTTAGATAAAATTTCTAAACTTAAAATTTTCAACCCTGTCAACTTAAACAGAATTCCAAATTTTACTCAACCCAACCTAATCCCCAATAGGGATGCCACTTGCCCATTGCCATTATCCACGCCCAAATTCGTGGGACTGCCTAACATTAAAAATAAAATGCCATAGTTTTTAAGGAATACCATATTCGAGTGGACAAGAATTTTGATTTTTGAGTCCACAAAATAACATGGTAGACGGCATCCTCTTCACTAAAGAAATTCTAAATATTCTTATTGATGCGTCCATCAGATCCAACCCAAATATATATTTAATTTAAAAAAAGGGGAAAATGCTTAGTTAACATACCAAAAATTATTATAATTGAAAATTTATATGGACAATTCGAATAGAAACCCATTAAGAGTATACATGAATATAATAAATTTTTCCTAATTAATTTTGCAATCCACCAGAGAGTTAATAGATATCTATTTCATCCAAAGTGTTACTAATGTATAAAACGAGTGTTATCCATAATATGATAATTTCAAAAGATTTTTTAGTCTTTACAGATGATATCATAGGGTAATACTCATGTAATATTTCAATCAACGTAACTTTTTACATTTTAACTAAATAAATGGTTTAAAATATAATAAATGGCTTGGATTGAATCAAATATCATGATACATCAAAAAATAAGAGGGCAAGATCAAGATTTCTGTGCCCGTTGGCAGCACTGAATCATGGTCCCATTTTAAAATATGATCCAAATTCAGATGCAAATCTCAAAAGCGGAGCCAAATCAACGGTCCTGATCAGTAGCAAACGGTTGCCTGCCGGGCTTGACATGCCAAAATTCAGATGTTCGTTCTTTAGGTGGCTGATGGAATGAATACAAGCAATCATCAGCAATGATTTTACGGTACCTTTTTCAAAAGGATGGATTAAATTTCAACGTGGATTTGGCCATGCTTTATAATGTGACTGGACAATTGAAATTCATTGGATGCTTTGCTAGTCTTCCCTTGTAAACCGTTAAAAAATGTGAGGTGCAACACATGTAGGACACAAGTAATAAAAATGATCCAATGTTCAACCCAAGCCACTAGTTCTATTTGGACCCATTTATTTTGTTAAATTACAAAAAAAAAAATTATTAAACTTCATATAGACATTACCATTGAAGAAAATATTTTAGCAAGATGTAAAAGAAAATTTTAAAAATATTTAAGTTTATTAAAATAATTAGTGTTTAAGTCATATAAAACTTCATCTATATTTGAGTAACTCCTTATATAAATTTGAAGTCCATCTACCACTGTTATCAGAACCGGACCATATCAGCTGGTCGAACCGGTTTGATCACGGATCCATCAAGAGTCCCTTCTAGCCCGGTTAGGTGTAATAGTAATTTTTTAAAATTTTTAATATTATTAATAAAATAAAAAGATAAATTAAAGTAGTAAAATATTATATAAAAGATCTATATATTTAGATTAATATTTATAGTTTTAAAATTTTAAAATTATACTTTATTATTTAAAAAAATATATAAAAAACCTGTTTAACTGGATGAACTTGCCAAACCAGTTGAACTATGAACTGGACTCCTGAAGGGTCCGATTCTGATTACACTGCTATCTACTCTGTTATGAGTAGTAAAACCAATTAAAATATCTACTGAATTTATATATATTCTTAAAAGCTTCTATTATTATTATTATTATTAAGGCCCATCTTAACTTTAATCACAGTAATAAAAATGTGATGGGTGACTTAGATTTTACATTAACCAAAGTATAAGGGCAACAACGAGATTTGGAAATGATTATTATCCAACAATAATAGGTTTGGAACATTTTAATACGTCGACACGTGTGTTACCTGATTATTGCTTTTATATGACTATTTATTTATTTGACTTTTTTTGTTTCGAGTGCATGCATGTCTACTGTTGGATAAGCTTGATGGCAAATCTTTTAGTCGCCGGCTGCTGAAAGATGCTTTTATAGAGTTTTTAAATAGCTGTGTGAATACGTGGAATGCTAGTCGCGGATTGCAAGAAATTCAAGCGTGTTCTTCGCAAAAGAAAATTAATGTAAAACTTGGACTATGACGTGGAAGAAAAGAAAAATAAAAGAATGGTGTTGTAAGCCGTGAATTAAATAAAAATACAATAAGTATAAACATTATGGTAAAAAATTAATAATTACAAATATAGATAATGATGAATAAAAAAATCATTATTGACATGTTGCTATTAGGGAACCGGTGTGGTCCAATAATAAATTTTTTATTTTGATATTATTAATAGAATAAAAGAATAAATTAAAATAATATATTATTATACACAAATATATACATTTAGATTAATATCTATTGTTTAGATTTTTTTCAAATTTATATTATATTTTTTAAAATTTTTGTCAAAAAAAAATTTTAACACTAGTTGCTACATAAACATTGCTGTAACTTGGAAAGGATTAGAGAAGGAGAGAAAATATTTCTGCCAATTTCAAAATATTACAACAAGCTAAGAAAAACTTCTCTTTTGAAAATTGAATTTTCTTCCAAACACAACAAGAAAGTCATTGTCCAATATCACTTTCTAATTTTCTTGAAATTTGTGTTCACCCATCTCCAGAAGTGATAAACAAATTTACGTGGCAAACAAAGAAATTCAATAAAACTACTCTCGTTCCTCGAATATTAAGATATTAAAAATGAAAATACAATGATCTAATGTATAGATTTTATTGATAATATGTTTGGCTAATGTATGAAGTCAATGACCATGAATTTTTTTTTTTTTTTACTGGAGACTTTAATTTAGAGGGAAAAGCTAGTAAACAAATTCTAATTATTCGCAATTTCTCATGTGGGTCCATAATTTTTTTAGGAAAGTAATTAATGATGTGAATATCTTACAAAGTCCCATCTTGACCATAAAATAAATATATTTTTAATAAATAATAATAATTAAAAAATAGAATTGTCAATATAGTTAAAAGAGATAAAACTTTTATTTTTTAAAGGAAAATTTATTCTCCAAACCGAACAACTTCAGAAGGGCATTTTTCCTTCAAATCATTCAAGGAATGTCTTCGTGGCTTCCTTTTTTTTTTTTTTTTTTTTATCAGTTGTGGTATGCTGCGATTTACCCTTAACAACAGCCAGCCCAGAGACAAAATAACAACCAACCCAGAGATAGCAAGAAAGGACAAATGAGCCGAAGAAAATGACTAAACCTTCCTTCCAGAAGGAAGTCTTTAATTAGTGAGAGAGACAAACAAGACGAAGAAAACCTAGACCTCCCTTCTTCCAGAAGACGTCCCTACAAATGGGAAAAAGAGGGAAAAAAAAAGGGAAAAAATATATAAAAGGTCAAGAAAAATAAATAAAAATAAAATATTTAAGCTTTCCTGAATGAAAAGATGAAAGATAATTATTAAAAATATAGATATTAACCTGACAGGCAGCCATAGTCATACATTTCTTTGTATTTTTCTGAGGCAGGCTGATAATGAGTCAACATGACCTGGCGCCAGTTCCACATACGCAGCTACGTCATTGATGTGCAGGCAGATGGTTCCACAGGAAAAGCAAATATGCTAATCATGTCGACTAAACAGGATCTTGACTGATCAATGAGTGGGGTAAATATTGGATACTTTAATTAATTTTAATCATCAATTGCAATTGATTATTGGGATTTGACGTCAGTAATTAATTTTCTTTTCCATTGAGTGGTCGGCCCACCTCATGTTAATGGTTGTTGGGTGTTTTTCCTTTGGGCCCAATACACAATCAATTTCAAAGGCAAGACTTTTGGTTGATCACTCTTTTTATTATATATATTATCGACAACTGCCTTCGTGTATGACTTAGTTAATTGAAAGTAAAGTTAGCTCCCATTGGTAGATTCTATTTGGGAAAGGGTTGTGTATGATTGCAAAAATGAAAACCAATGAGTTGTTTGCAAATATATCTATAGCTTTTGGACCTAGATTATAAATATATTTTATAAATATACTCCTTATGTTTGAAAAATATCAAATGTATTCATATCATTTGACTTATATTACAAATATACTCATATTATTAAGGTTCCAACTTAATCTGTTAAAAAAATAAATGCCTAAAATTCTCCTTTGAGAGCAATTTGAAGAAGGTGAGAACATTTTAAAAAAAAATTTAAATAGATCTAGATGAAACCTACCAGCATGACTATGTTTATAGTATAAGTCAAACAATGTGGATATCTTTACTATTTTTTAAATATTGAGGTATATTTACAATATAAGTCAAATAATGTGAGTGTCTTTATTATTTTTCAAATATCGAGGTATATTTGTCTTGAGTCTAAGGGTTTAGCTATGATGATTAATAAAATTTATTTATGACTTGAATTAAGTTAATGATATTTTTTTTCTAAGATTCTGTAAAGGACAAAATGGTTTTCAAACTTCAGAGGAGATTTTAGAGGTTTCGAAAGGTGCAACCGATATGTCAGCCACCTACGGAGCTCCAAGGAGATGCATTCTCACTGGACAGTGGCAGTTGATAAGGCAGCCTCTTGCAGTATCGTCAGGAGCACAGTTGCTTGCAATAGCGTCTGCCACTCCAACAATCGAACATCCACAAGTACCTTTCTAGATTGTATAAATAGACAACCCATTAAAGAGAAACAAGAGGCTTGAGGGTTTCAAGTACTAAACAAGAATCAAACATCAAATAACCTGTTCAAGCTCTCAAGTGTATTCACTTCAAGGTACTGTCAAGATCAAAGAGCTTCAAGGCTATATCATTTCTATTTCAAGGGAGTTCGAATTCACTATAATATATTTATTGTCTTATCTTTTATTATTGAGCCTTAATCATGTATACATTATAGCCTAGATAGAGACATTTTCTTGTACCCAATTATATTTGTAAAAGTTTTTGGTTAACTCTAAAAATTAGGAGGGGTTATTGGTTTGCTCTAAAAACCAATGCGTATAAGTTGATGGGAAGCTCAGTAGAAGATCATTATTGTAAGAGTTGTTAGCGAGCTCATGAAAAACCATCATTATAAGAGTTGTTATTTTGCTCAAAGAAAACTAACATTGTAAGTTTTTGGTAAACTCGTAAAACTAGTGTAAGGGTGCTTGGTTAGCTTGAGAAATTAAGTGTGATTCTATAGTATATAGTGAAACCTAAGGTTGGGGAAACCTTAGAGATTGGAGTAGGCATCAAGGGGGCCCAAACCACTTTGATTTCTTATATTTTTATTGTCTTTGTATTTATCTGCTTCCATTGTATTTGATTTTCTACATTTACATATCCTATTTGTTTTCCTCATACCTTTATGATTTCAGCTTTGCTATACATTCTATATAACATAATAGGTTAGGTTCCAACAATTTGCAATGTAGGTCAAAAGTTATGGATATATTTGCAAATAATCTAATAAATTTCAAAAAGGTTTCATTTTCTGACGCTTGATTTAACATGTATATTTTGTAGTAATCTTACTATATTTTCATGATTAGTTATATTTTAACTTTTTTTCACATTATTATAATTGATATCATCTCTTATATTCTTGATTTCATATTCTTCCATTTCCATTCAACTAATTACCCTAGCTAAAATAATTCATCTTTCAAGAGTTTATGCAACATTTATTAATTAAAATAATCTTTCCATTTCTAATAATTACTTATATTTTTATTTATTATCATTTTTCTATTTTAGCTTATCCAACCAACCAATCTCCTCTAGTACATCATCAAAGATACAATTTTGCATATGCAAATACTCCTCTCCCTTTCCTCTTATTGGCTCTACTTGTTTGAGAAGGAATTAGATTTTGTCCAAGCTTCTCTTTCATTTTATTTAACAAATAGTTATACTATTTTTACTTAAAATTTAAAATAAATTAATACTTTGCTAGTTACTAAGTCTATTCTTTCTAATATTTAATTTAATTACCTATATAATTCTAATGAGAATGATACTCATTAATCTTTTCATTTATAATAATTCTATCCATCTTTTACAAATGAATTCTATCTTTTTTCATCATCAATCAAAACATTATAATAGTTTTTATTGTTATCTTATTAAAACAAATATCATTTTTCTTTCTCTGGTATCACATCTATCTGATTTCTTCATGATTATCTAATTTTATATTTTACAAATTTTAAAACCCACATTTGGAAATGAGAAAAAGAGTTACAAAGAGAGAAAGAGAGAGAGAGAGAGAGAGAGAGAGAGAGAGAATGACGAAAAAAAGTGATAAAACCGAGCATAAGTAATGATTATAACTAAAGATAATAATAATAATAATAAATATATATTTTAAAATTAATATTTCTTATAATTATTAAAAATATATAATTTATAAAATTAGTTATGTATCACTCAATTAAAAAATAAAAAATAGATGAAGAAGGAAGATTTAACAGCTTAAACATGAGGGCATTGTTATTAAAATTGGACACCGAACTAGATATCGGTTTGATTAAGACCAATCTAGTCTAGTGGTAAAAAATCAACGGAACTGCGATTCAACAAGTGAATCGGTCCACCCGATTCATCATAGAAATTAAAAATAAAAAAATAAAAAATAAAATCCCTTTCCCTTGCTTGCACACGGCGTGCCCTAATGTCCTTGCCTTTGCTCTACCGAACTCACCTGTGTGAACCTAATTTCTCATTACCGGTGCACAAGATTGCCTCTCTATCTTCTTTCCGACGACCATCTTACCCTCTACATGGGACTGCTCTCTCTTTCTCTATTCCAACGACTTGGTGCATCGACGTCTCCCTCTCTATCTCCCTATCATAGTGTCACTCATCTCGCTTGAACAGGGAAAGTCTGACCATTGAAATTGACTCTGAAATGGCGAAACCCCCTCCCTGTTCGGTCATTGACGGCAACTTGGTGCATCGACTTCTCACTCTCTATTCCCTATCACTCATCTCGCCTAAACAAGGAAAACTTTTCATGCTTTTAGCTGTTGCAATTGACTCCGAAATGGCAAAACTCCCTCCCTCTCTAGCCATTGACAACGACTTGGTGCATCGATTTCTTCCTCTTCGTCTCCATGTCACTCATCTCACCTGAATAGGGGAAGCTTTCTAAGCTTCCAGCCATTGCGATCAACAACAATGGTGGATAGTGACAGTTCCTGCATCTTCCCTTCTACCTTTGGCATCTCTAGCTTCGGTCAGTAGCAGTAAGGTTTTTTTTTTTTCAAAATCTAAATATATTTTTTTTTTCAAGTTTATGATTTTTTAATATTAACAATTAGTATATGTTTTTTTATTTATGCTTTAATCTTTGAATAATTATGTGAATTCTACTTATAGGCTTTTAAAATATGCCCAACCCAATTGAAAAATTTGTCTACACCATGAGGTTCAAATGCAACACCTAACGTTCATTTGGTTATATTTATAGATTAATCATTAATGTTCGAATATTCAAAATGATATTTATATGTGAACAAAATTATCTTACTATAATTGATTTATTATTATTTATTATTTTATTTTAGATATATTTAAAGTTTTAAAGTTTAAAGAAGTATAAATGTTAATTATGAAGAGCGAAGACCAGCTAATTATGAAGAGTGAAGACCAATAGAATATTACAAAATTTTAAGGTTAATTTATTTAACTATATTATTTTTATTTTTTTACTTGTATAGTAATATAATTATGAATAATAATAATATATTTATACTTTTAATTTAATTATTATATCTTATTTCTTATTTTAATAATATTTTTTATATTTTTAAAATTATTAAAATGTTATAATATTATAATTATATTATGATAACATTACAGTTAAATCGATTCAATTGAACGGTTCGAACCTACCGGCCGGTTCAAGGGCGGTTATGATAACATTGCGTGAGGGTATCTTCCTTTCCGTACATTTTCTATAAACGGTTGTAAGTGGAACCGTAGGGGGCAATCTGACAAGAACACGTGGCGCCACATCTGTGGAATTAGTTTTCCCTGTCACATCAGCCAGCTCAGCCTTAAACAACTTTCTCTCCGTCTCCATCTCCATCTCACACGCCTTCCTGTCGTTACTTGCAGCCTCGCACGTTGCAATATACGTCGCGATGGGCCGTCGACCTAGGGACGTGGATTATGTACAGCGCTCGACTCCGCCAAGCGGCAGAGCCGATTGCATAAGTGGGCTCTCTGTTGTACATAAACAAGAAATAAATCCTTCATTAATTTGATTTAACATGTAATTTTTATTATAATAATAATATTTTTAAATATAATTTTTTTGTAATAATTCTTATGACATGCAATAGCATTTTTTAACTTTAATTTTTTGCAATTTCTATAATAACCATAATAGTATCTTTCACTACTAGTGTAATTTTCATTCTATTTCATTCTAATTTATATTTTTTTTCAAAGCCCTCAAGATTCTAAACATTTTAGGATAATTACTTCATTAGATACTACTATAGATAACTCTAAAAATAATTTTGTAAAAAATTTTTAAGGCTCATTTGTAGATGTACTTACCACTTTTATTGGTGATAGTAAATTAATCAAAATTTTCAAATTTCAACAAATATATTTATAAATCTATAAAAATATTAAAAATATACTAAATTTCTAACTATTATAATGATAATATAATTTAAAATTTATATAAAAAAATTAGCATCTAGTGTAAATCATCAATATAGGCAATCTAAAAAAGACATTCAATTCTTTTATGTATTATAAATTATGCAGCATAATACTTATGAAGTTGGTATATTTTCAGTTTTTTTTTATAATTTTATAGGCATATTAGTTAATTTTAAAAAAATAGGTGTATATAAGGTACGATAAATAAGTAAATAAATTATACGTCGCGACGAACCAAGAAATCGATGCACCTCCTGTGGCTGCGATAAGGATATCAACGCGCAGAGAAAATCTCTCTCCCTCTCTCTCGTCTTTATAAATTCCTCCGCTTCTTCTGCGTTTTGACCCCTTTTTTGGGCAGTGGCCCCCTTTGGTTTCTCCACTCTCTTCCCAACCCAAGAACAAAACGCAATAAGAGAGCGTCAAAAGCGATTTACCCGTCATCTTCCCGATCGATACGCTCCGAATCCGACGGCCCCGATCATATATCCACCCACCCAAATCCCGCCGCTCTCTCTCCCACCGAGGCTCGCTAGCCAATGCCTCGGCAGGGGCGACGATTTCCGATCAGACACCCACGTCATTGTTGATCCGAAAGCCTCCATCTTGGCCTTGAAAATCAAACGCCTGCTTTTCTCACGAATTGGGGGATCTTTTCTTTCCTTTTGTGAGTCAAATTCTGCAACGACAGAATCCGGCGCAAAGCCACAGTCTTGCTCTCGTAACGGCACCAGCGGCGGATTCGATCCGACGGTTTCGCTTTCGTATCGCGACGGGCGAATTTCGACTCCAGAGGCCTAATTCCTGACTCGTCGATTCTCCGCGCTTTCTAACAGAGAAGCTAGCTGCAGTCTTTTGTCTTTCCTCTCTCAGGTATTCGCGTTTCTCGATAGAGCCCTCTTCGTCTTCTATCCATCCATCAACCTGACGGGCTCCGTAAAGTCCGACGGCAGTGCCCGTCCGTTCCGTTTCTTCTCCCCGCTCCGGCATGGTGTTGGCTGCATGCCTTCTCTAGCGATTGCCGTCTTCCGCTGCGGCCATTGGCCTAGGCCCAAGAAAAGGCCTGAGCCGCCGCCAATGCCACAGATCGTAATCCGCCGGCCGGACAGCACGCCGCACCGTCCGCAGCCGCTGCTTTCCAAGGGGAGGTCGGCGAAGTCTCCGGCCAGGGCTCGATTAGCGGAGTTTGCCGGCGGCACGACTGCCGAGTGCGCGGCGATCTGCTGCTGCTGCCCGTGCGGGATCGTGAACCTCGTCGTGCTCGCCGTCGTGAAGCTGCCGGCGGGGCTGTGCAAGAAAGCGATCTTGAGGAAAGGGCAGAAGCGGAAAGTCGGGCTTCTGACGCCGGAGCAGCAGCAGCAGCTGGAGCTGGTGAAGCGCTACGACGACATGGATTTGGAAGAGCTGGAGAGGATGGTGGCTGCAGAGACGTGGTGGCCGGATTCGTCGCCGTCTCCGTCTGTGGTGGTCCTGGAGATGGAGCAGGAGATGTGGGCCCAGCTGTATGGTACAGGCTTCTGGAGAGATCCTTCAGAGAGAGAGCAGCAGAGCGGGCTGGAGCGGGAAAGAGAGAGCTGAAAAGAAACAACGGCTGCATTCGTCTCGTTTCTGTTATCGTGTGGTGTTCTCCCAAAATCGTCGGATTCTGCGTTTGGTGGCGGCAATTATTATATGATTCGTGAGACCGGCAGTGAAATTTCGTAATATTTGGATCGGCCAAACGCCGGCCTCGCGGTTGTTCTTTCGTGAAGAAATGTACAGGCGAAGATTTATTTTTATTTTTATTTTTGGTCAATGATATATAATCATGAATTCGTCGTTGCAGCGATGGAAGTGAAATCGCAATGTCAACGTGGACTTGGACGGAATGCAAAGGAATTTTCAGCAGAATTTCATTATGCAATGGTTACTACTATGTGCAATTTCCATAATAACTGTATTTTTAATTATTAATTAATTTTAAATCATTATTATCCATATTGTTGACATTATTTTTTGATTTTTATTTGTTGTTATTCACTTCAATTCAACCAATCATCAGACTGATAAGCATTCTAATTCCGATGCTTT
>JAYJMB010006493.1:0-11000 GCA_036873735.1 Pouteria campechiana | reverse complement strand
TAAAACAATTGCATAAGAATAACAAATATCTAAGTATAAAAACGTATCTTATGAGTGAATGAAATCCACTCATCATGGACTGCTTGGAAGAATATTATTGCAAAATCCCACTACTGTAAAGTGTTGAATTTTCAATATTTGAAAATAGTGAATTTTCACTAGCAAGTTACTGTAGCACGTTACTATAGCAAATCACTGTAGCACCATTTTGTCTGAAGTAAGTAGCAGACGAATTGGCTAACTTTGTCTGTTGATTCCTATAATAGAGTTCTTATAGCATTGTTACTATAGCAGATCACTATTGCACCGCTCCGCTTTGTCTGTTACTTTGTCTGCTGATAAAGCTTTTTTCTGGTGCATTATAGTAGGTTACTATAGCAATTATTATAGCACTGCAATGCTTTGTCTAATACTTCATCTGTCAGCCTAAAGCTTTGTCTATTACACTATAGCAGGTACTATAGTAAATTACTATAGCAAATCACTATAGCAATTCGCCTGCTGCTTCATCTGATGCTTCTGCTTCGTCTGCTGCTTCATCTGATGCATCTGCTTTGTCTATTACTTCATTTGATGGTTGCTGTAGCAGATTACTATAACACATCACTATAGCAATTCCAATTTGTCTATCGCTGTAGAAAATTCCACTTCATCTGGCATTGCTGCAGCAACGCACCTGCACTTTGAAATTTCTACACTTTTTCCATATTGCTAGCTTCACATTTTTTATTATATTTTCCATTGTAAATTATAATATAATTATCCATATATATTTTGTGTAAGTTGTAAAGTATGGATATGTACTTTAAATCATGATTTTGTATCTATAAACTCATTTAAGCATAATTTCTCTTTCATGTAAAGAAAATAATACCTTCTATGAAGCACACTTATCAAAATTTGTTTATCCCCACAAGATTTTCTCAAGTTATAGAATATGGATAAATCACATATTGTATTTTTCTAATGAAAGCTTAAAGTGATAAGGACATGATCTATCTATGATCCAACATATAATAAATAAGTTAATGCATTATGGATCATAGTGAATTATTCATTTTTCAAAAACAATTTATATAATATGCTTCCATTCAAAATATTGCAATAATGATTATTCATGCAAAGCATATTTGTCTTCATTTCAACTTCCTAGACTAAAATCATCATTAGCATAGATCAAGTCTTAAGATAAATTTTGTTATCATTAAAATCATACAACAATCCCAATATTCTCCCCCTTTTTTTATGATGAAAAAAGTTGAGGACTTGTGATATTTAAAGGTCATGCTAATGAGGCAATAGCAAACTCCACCTATCTAATTAGAAAGTTTAATCCTATGGAGTTTGATAAAGACAAGTCATGACATATGATTCTATTGTTCTCTTGGATGCAAGTCATGACAAGCGTCCTTCCTAATACCATCTATCATCCTAATTTATTAAATAAGTCTTTCTACATTTTTCTCCCCCCTTTTTTTAGCATTAAAAAGATGTATGAAATCAATGGGATATATCTCCCGCTTAATAACTAGAAGATAGGATAGGTAAATGCAATCAGGAGCATGGTATGGGATCAATACTTTCATCCAAAATGTTTTGCTATCCTTTGTTATATCAAATCATATAGAGCAGAAGCACAATCCATTCTTTCCCAATTTTTCTTTTGTTCCAAACTCTTCTCCTTTTTGTATTAAGGTTATGACTCATGAATCTATATATTTCTCCCCCTATCTTGTTGGGTTCCTAAAGACTTCACAATCACATATAGATCTTGGTCCTATACAAAGCATAACTATGAGCATGGGATACAATTAGTTTTCAGCAATATAAAGGCTAGATTCATGTCATGAGCAACATCCAAATTGTAATTGAAGTTTTGAAGATATGTAAATAGTTTTCAAGCATGCATCAATTCATATATCATTTCAAGGATGCATCAAAATCATAATTCTCAATTAAGCACAAAGGACACTGAACTAATAGTCATATTTCACAAAGAAATTGCATAAGAAACTTTGCCACATCTTTTCAAGAATGAAAATACCAAGTTTTAATCATGTAAGTTGACAAACACACATCATTTTAATTATTCAATAGTTATGATATGACAATGCATGATTCTAAATGTTGTGTTTGTTTTTCTCATTAGTTTAATATTGTTCATTGATGGCAACACTGAATTTTTCTTAATTCAGATTGGGATTTCTATCATTTTGTTCATTAGGTGATGCTTTATACAACCTAAGTTTCTTATGTTCCCTTTTAAGATGGTAGACTGAGAAATATAACTATGGAGGCAAACTTTGTTTGCGCCTTTAGATTCATTTATAGTTCTCTACAGACAAATCAATAGACGAAGTTAATTTGTCTGCTATGAAGCAACTTTGTCCACGCTATCAAGAGTTGTTTGTAACTTTAATAGACAAACCAATAAATAAAGTTACTTCATCTGTTGAACAGTAAGAAAAGAACTTCATCTACACCTTAACAATTTGTCTGTTACTTATCATAGACAAACTAGAAAATGAAGTAAAAGCACTTTAAATCTCTAAATAAAGGTGCTAAAAATTTCTCAGCTATTTACATAGCACACCTTAATATGCTATACATGTGAATTGAACATTTCTTAGGCTTTCTCAAGTTCCTTGAATTCATATGCTTAGGAATCAGCAACTTTTCAGATAAATCTTCAGGAATGTTGATTTCTTCTAACCTAAACTTTGGATCATCAAAAGCAATTAAATTTTAATGCTTAATCTAAGAGTGCTTCATGAAAAATTCTTCTTTCATTCATCTGAGATTAGATTTGTAAGAAATATCAATATTTCTACTTGTAAGGCATCTCATTATGAAACTTGACTAAAGTAGGGCAATATAAAACAAATATCACTTTTCATGTTGACTCAAACCACACTCATTCAATCATCTTAAGAAATTCAGAAGCCTTTCGTATGTCCTTATATGCTCAATATGTGCTTTTGAAAATATTTTCATACTATAATTTATACACCTCATCAATTGAATAAATCATCCAAGAATCATATTTTAGTATTCAACATAGGATTTGATCTCCAAAGAATTTTATTAATGCAAAGTGTCATATTTAGGCAAATTCTGGTAATTCTAGAACTAGATTTGGAAATTAAGTTAAACATCAAAGTTGTAGCCTTTATTATTATTTTTTTAATGCATCAAAAATCATATGATTCTGAGTTTTTTTGAGAAAGTTCTGTCTAGAACACTGCAACTATCTCTTGTAGCTGAAACTTAGTTCGAAATTCTATTCTGTCAAAAAGGCTTCACTTTGAGGCCCAATGACTCATATAAGGAGGCTGATTTAATAAAAGTGATAAACATAAAAGTGTAGCCCTTTAAATTATCTATCTAAGGAATTAAGCACCAACCCCTAGTTAGTCTCCATCGCCTGACTTATTAACTAAAAACCATGAATAAAAGGCATGAGTCTGACCAAACTCAGTAAGTAGGCAAAATAAAAAACAATAATTAGTAATCCAATAAAATAACATACTCAAATCCAATGCATGGATGAATCCATGGTATGCAGAAGTGCATGACAATGCAACATATTCCTTTACTAATAAGTCATATATTCTCTCATTACCAACACATAACTTGCCAAGATTAAACACATCCTCACAATGTATTGTCTCCATCAAGTCATTCTTAAATCGGGACTCATAAACAACCTTATCCTCAAGACATCTTTATCAAGACATATTCATCATTAATACACTCATAATAAGGGCTCACTAGGAACAAGGACACATCTCTCTTCCCTCTTCAATGTGCACTGGTCCCTCCTTGTACCCCCAGATGTGAAGCCTGTCAGGTCCATGACAGCTCCACCATTGCCCTCCATGGCGCCACGCCCTCATTGCTCCATAGGGATCATAGTTTCACCAACCACATCTACTAAGGAGATCAAGAATATCACACCCACCACTTAAAGATCATTACTGTTTGACTATCACATACCATGCCATCCAAGCATATCCACACCTCACCAGTGTCACATCGTATCCATGTCATCCAGATATCCATGCCTCCTTAGCATACCCACACTCCATGGGTGTTATATCATATCCATGCTATATAGGCATCCATGCCACTAAGGCCTATCTGCACCCCATGAGTGTCAAATCATATCCATGCCACCATGGCACAATCACATCACACATATTTCATCCACCATGCCTTTTAGGCATAACCATATTGATGGTATGAATGCATAATTTTGATGGCAAACAAAACTTGATTAAGTTAAGTAGTAATGAATATCTATCAAGTGCTTAGCATGCAGAAACAGATTGCAAAAAAGTAGAATCTAAGGACAAAAAGAATGCAAAAGAAAAATAGAGGAATCTAAAGATGCATTGTGATGTTAATTTGTCTGACCGAATAGACAGACACTTTCGACAAATGCTAGACGGTGAACTTCATTTGCAACCTAAATATTCATCCAAAATTTATCCTGGACAATGCAGAGCAAGAAAAAGTCGACAGCTTCAAACAAATGCAAAGCTTAAGACAAAGATGAAAAATTAGACCATTTGTTTGAGTCATAAGAAGCAATTATGAATTCGCATTGACATCTTAGACAAAGCAGAGCAAGAGATGAAGTTGAATTTCACCAAGAATTCATTCGCCTGCAATTGTAAGTTTGTCCGGAATTAACTTTGGACAAATGTGGAGCAAAGAACTTTGTCTGACCAAAAGAAAGCAAGAATCATCCAAATCCTAGGATGTCATCCGAGTCACCAAACTTTGTCCCTAACTAACTTTGGACAAATGTAAAGAAAAGAGACTTTGTTCAATAGTCAAACTAAAACACCTGAATTCATCCGAACATAAGCCAAAGAGAAACTTCATCTGGAACTTACTTTGGAAGAATGAAATGAAGTGATGAAAAAACTAAATTGACTGAATTCATCCAAATTTATTGTCTTCTTTCCAAAATCACGAATCTGTTAAATCTGCAGCAACTGCTCATCTGTTACTTGCCTAAACTAGCAACTTACATTATTCTTTATCAACGTCGGTGCTGCAAGCAATGAGAATTATTTAGAAAATAATAATTTTGAAACGAAAGCTCATTAGAATAGTCTTCTACATTTAATGGAGGTCACCTACCACCAACGGCTGGAATTCAAAGCTGATATAAATGTAGCAATGGTGGAATGAAGAAAAACAACCAACCAAACAAACAGACAAGAAAATTCTTCTTGAGAATGATTACTAAGATGAAATCTTCCACATCAATAGAATTGAGCCTTATGATTAAATCTTTCTTAGCATCCATTAAAGGAATTCTACTACCATTTGGAAAGAGCATTCACTTCTGCATTCAAGTTTCAGATTTCTTCCCCTGTGCTTTCAGCGAAGTACTTATATAAGTGCATTCAAGTTTTGTATTCTTAATCTTGAAATTGCCTTGAGATGGTGGTTGAGACTAGACTCAAGAAGAGTTATGAGTGTCTAACGTACAGACAAAAGCTATATTATTACGCCCCCTAGAGTGGATCTAGAAGTTGCAAGTTACACTAGTTTATGCCCCCTAGATGAGGAATCTAGAAGAGTGTGGGTTGCAATGGTTTATACCCCCTAGAGTTAGAATCTAGAAGAGTGCTAGGTGCACTGACTGTAATCCATTATATGTGATAGTGTAACCCTAGACACTAAAATGATAGTGGTCTTGGAAGAGTAGAGTGTTGACTTGAATCACTATAAAAATCCTTGTATTTTTTTTATTTGCATGTAGCTTTTTTGAATGCATTGTTTGCTAGAGGGACATTAATTCATTAAGGGGTTTAGCAAAAGAATTTTCAGATACCCAATTCACCCCTCCCCTCTTAGGTATTTGCCTAACCTTTGGGACCAACAAGAGGTATTAGAGTGGACCACGTAAACATTCGTAGAGGTCCAAATGGCAAACCCATCATCCTCTGCTCATGCATTTGCTAAGGGGCACTCATCTACCCAGCCACCCTTATTTGATGGAACCAACTTCGCTTATTGGAAGTTAAGAATGAAGCAATTTAACATGAACAATGACATGGATTCTTGGAAGGCTATTATAGTAGGAGTCACCCTTCCTACAAATGAAATTGGAGTGTGGACTAGAGAAGAGGCCATCACAGTTCAAAATAATGCAAAGGCTATGAATTCGTTATTCTTAGGAATATCTGCTCTGGAGTTTGATAGAGTTTCTTCTTGCACTACTACAAAATGTATTTGGGACTAGTTAGTGTCCATTTATGAGGGATTCTCATAGGTCAAGGGGACCAAAAGAAATGTATTTAGGAGAATTAAAAAACTTTAGAATGAAAGAAGGAGAAGGTAGATTTGAAATGTATGATCGATTCTCTAAGATTACAAATGCTTTGAAAGGTTCACAAAACAAAGTTTTTAATTCTGAATAGGTCATGAAGATCCTAAGAGTGCTACTAGAATCATGGAACCAACAAATTATTGCAATAGAAGAAGCAAAGGATCTGAACATGCTCTTGATAGATGATTTCATCAACTCTCTCATGTCACATGAGCTAATCAAAAGAAAAAGAGAGGAGGCAGCTAAACAAAAGAAGACCATTTCTCTCAAAGAAACTAAAGAGAGCAACAGTGAATCTATATCATCGTCAGAAGATGATGTAGCCATGATGGCCAAAAACTTCAGGAAGTTTGTAAGAAGTAGTAGAGGAAATATCTCAAGAAGATTCCCTAGAAAACAAGAGGAAAAGAAGAAGGCTGAAAGAAAGAAAGATCTTCCCAAATACTATAAATGTGGAGGAGTTAGATACATGATTGCAGCATGTTCTAATGAAGAAAGGGTGAATGTGAATGATAGAGAAGAAAGGAATAGAAGAGAAAAACAATGCAAGAAGTTGTCAAGAAGTCAAGCCAAAGGAATGTATGTAAATGATGAAGAATTCTGAAACGCAAGTTCAAATGATGGAGACAATAATGAAGTAGAGAACCTTTCAAGGATATGTTGCATGGTCCCCATAGAAAATGAGTCAACAAGTCAAATATCTGCCAAAGAACATTGCACAACAAAACTAAAGACTGAGGTAAACTATTACTAGTCTTTTATTTTTGATTCTTCAAGCTCAAAAACTAAATGTACTAAATCCAGGAAGCTTGATGAGCAACAGTAATCATATAACTCTCTCTTCAATGAGTTTGAAACTCTTAGCCAAAAGTCTACTCAAAAGAAGAGACATTTTGATGCAACTATCAAAGTGAATGCAATCCAAGCAGAGAGAAATCTATCTCTACAAAAAGTAAGAGATTTAAAAAAGGAGATAGAAATACTTAATAATATTTTAAACAAATTCTCCAACTTAGGAGAGTCAGTTACCAAGTTCATGCAAATGACTGGTCAAACTATCAAAAAGGGACTTGGTTGGGAGCATACTGATGATGAAGATCCAGAAATATTTGCTGGATGATCCAAAGGTATGAACCTCATAAAAGAAAGAGGAAACTGTCTAAACATTAGAAGGCTTATAGGAAATTCTTGGAAGAAGAAACTAATGGACTATAATGCACCTAGTAGAGTTCTAAACACATGTTACTTTGTTACTTCTATATAGAGTTGGACATAAAGTGTATGATTGCCATGCCAAGAAAATGCAAAGAAAAGGTGCAAATCTAACATGGAGACCCAAAGATCATGCAAAATCTTTTCGCACACAAGTTCACTAACATAGTTGGACCCAATGCTTGGGTACCAAAGAGGTAAGAAGAATGTTCACTTTGTGTGTAGGTAAGTCTTAAAGTCACAACTGGCAATTCATGGTTCATGGACAATGACTATTCCAAACACATGACTGGAAACAAGTATCTGTTCAAAAATTTAAAGCCATTCTATGGAGCAACAATTGCATTCGACAACTATGACAAAGGCTTCAGCAGGGGTATAAGTAAAATTTATGGTCTATTCAATGCATGCATAGAATATGTACTATATGTAGATGGACTCAAATACAATCTACTGAGTATCAGCCAATTATGTGACAAATGTCACAAAGTTGTGTTTAAACTATCCACATATAACGTATTCAATATAAATAACAGTTTATCATTCGACAAAAAAAGACATGAAAATGTGTATCTAGTTCAACTAGATGAAATTGTAGGAAAATGCCTATTCGTTGGCAAGGATGACCCATGGTTGTGGCACAAAAGGATGGGATACATCAATATGTCAAATATTAAAACATTGTGAAAAAAGGATCTTGTGAATGGTATGCCAAAATTGAAGTATGATAAGAATCAAATATGCAAAGCTTGTTAAATGTAAAAATAAACGAAAGTATCTTTCCATCCAAAGAATGAGGTGCCTACATCTAGACCTCTTGAACTACTACTTATGGATCTCTTTGGACCATCAGATATCATTAACCTTGAAGGAAAGAGATACGCATATGTTATCGTGGATGATTACTCTAGATTTACATGGGTAATTCTTTTAGCTAGCAAAGATGAAGCATTTTCAATATTTTTAATATTTTTTACTTTTTCAAAGCTTGTTCAAAATGAAAAGTAAATGTCAATTGTATCCATTCATAGTGATCATGGTGGAGAATTTGATAACAGAAAATTTGTTGAAATTATGAAGAAAAGGAATTCACCATAGCTTCTCATTGCTTAGAACTCCACAATAGAATGAAGTTGTGGAAAGAAAGAATAGGATAATTCAAGAAATGGAAAGAATCATGCTTAATGAAAGTAAATTGTCTAAAAGATTTTGGGGAGAAGCAGTAAGCACAGCTTGCCATGTGTCAAATAGAGTCACTATTAGAGCAATTTAAAAAAAAACCCATACGAACTTTGGATAGGAAGAAATTCAAATATCTTTTGTTTTCACTCTTTTGGTTACTCATGCTATGTGCTAAACTATGGGAAAGGAAAAGTTAGAAAATTTGATCCAAAAAGCAATGAAGCCATATTCCTTGGTTAATCTTCCAATTGTAGAGCATTTCGTATTTTCATCAGGAAAACACAAACCATAAAAGAATCTGTGCATGTTAAATTTGATGAAGCTAATTTAACTTTGAGAAAGGAAAATAATAATGATGCTGATGAAGTTATTGTACAAATGAAAAGGCTAAAATTACAAGATCAAGGGGGAGAAGATACTACAAAGCATGAAGACATAGACAGTGAGGAGGAGGTAGCTGAAGGTAATGCTCCTTATCAACCTCCTACTAATTTGAGGTTTATTAGTGCCCATCCTAGAGATTAAATCATTGGTGATGTCTATGATGGAGCAAGGATAAGAAGATCCATGCAGAAGATCTATGGACATTATGCATTCATTTCCAATATAAAGCCTACTTGCATTAATCAAGCTCAAACCGATGAAAACTAGATCATTGATTGGTTGTTAGAAATAAAGTAAGGTTGGTTGTTGAAGGCTATTCCCAGGGAGTGGGAATTAACTTTGAGGAATCATATGCCCCTGTAGCAAGATTAGAAGCCATTAGAATGTTGCTTGCTTTTGCATCTTACAAAAACTTCAAACTATTTCAAATGAATTTGAAGAGTTCATTTCTCAATGGTTATTTAAATGAGGAAATGTATGTAAAACAACCTCCTATTTTTGAAAGTGATGATCAGCCTAATCACGTAGACAAACTCACTAAAGCATTGTATGGATTAAAACAAGCTCTAAGAGCTTGGTATGAAAGGTTGAGTAAATTCTTAATTGATCATAGTATCAAGAGAGGAAAGATTGATACTAGACTATTCATAAAAAATGTTGGTAAGGACATCTTGATAGTTTATATTTATGCAGATGATATTATATTCAGTGCTACTAATGAAACTCTATGTCAAGATTTCTCAAAGATAATGCAGGCTGAATTCAAGATGAGTATGATAGGTGAGTTGAATTACTTCCTTGGATTACAAATCAAGCAAAACAATGATGGAAATTATATTTACCAATCCAAATATACAAGAGAGATGATAAAGAAGTTCCTTCTGGAAGGCTTTAAAGTACCAAGCACTCCAATGATTACATCATCAAGGCTTGATAAAGATGAAAAGGGTAAACCTATTAATCAAAAATTGTATCACAACATATCTTCTTTACCTCACTACATCTAGAACTGACATTCTATTTAATGCATGCTTATGTGCTAGATTTCAGTCTAGTTCTATTGTAATGCCCACACCCCCACCCTATGCATTTTGACCATGCCACATCAGGGTGGATGCGGAACGTTGCCATTTCCCTTCTTCTTAAGGGAAATCTTCTCATAACCTCACCATTTTTCTAATTCTAAGGGAAATATTCTGCCTAAAATTGGCAGAGCCTATTCTATTTTATGGACATTTAACTTGATATACATGTATTGAATTAATACAATTTGCATTTCTATAATATAAAAAATAGTTATATTTAAAATTTCTAAACCCATATTTACAGCTCCGCCCAAGATCAAAACCGTTTCATGATGGCAATGTTCTACCATGAATCAATATAATTTCATATACAATCTCATACTTAAATGATTTATTATGACATGCCATACATTATTTACAATTTTATACAATCATACAATCTTGTGATTAAATAATAAATAACAAATTTCAATGGGATTCGAATCCCATTACTTTACCATACCATCAATTATTTTCTAATCTCTCTCATCCATCCCAATCCTCAATTGAGAGTCTTTACCTGGCCTGTCAGCTAAAAATTTAAACAAGAAGACATGACTCTGGGCAACTCAATTAGTAGGCAAAAATAGAAAATAATGAATTTTAATAAATGAAAACATATTTTCCAACCCAGAACATGAATACAATCATTAAAACATGAATATAGATTTAGGAGGCTCAATTCCTCCTCAATTCAATACATTCATCCTCATAAGAGTGTCTATCAGACACCTCACATTTCAACCACTCTAGGCTCATCATACTATACTAGGTGCCATGCAGACACCAAACACACCAAAACCATGCCA
>JAYJMB010006492.1:0-11001 GCA_036873735.1 Pouteria campechiana | reverse complement strand
AAGGTAGTGATAAAGAATTATAAACAAAAAATTCTACAGTTTCATCTAAAATAGTCATCTTCAACTTCCCATTCAGCACATCTATGATTGTCTTGATAGTTGCCATGAAAGGGAATTCTCGAAGAATAGGCACTTCTCTCTCCGAAATCATTTGCCTCTCCATGTCAAGCACAATGAAATTTGCAGGAATAATGAGCTTATCAATTTGCACAAGAATGTACTCTATAATGCCTTTAAGATATTTAACTGATCTATTTGCAAGTTGTAGAGACATTATAGTGGGTTTCAATTCTCCCAATCTAACTTTTATATAAATAGAATAAGGCATCAAATTAATGCTTGCACCTAAGTCTAGCATTGCCTTTACCTTGTTTCTACCTCCAACAGTGATTGAGATATTGAAACTAATTAGATCCTTAAGTTTTGGGGGAAAGTGTGTCTGCAAAACTGCATTGGTTGCCTGAACTTTCTCATGTGGCTCATACTTACGCTTCTTTATGTTTAGTCCCTTCACTAATTTATCATAAGCAAGCATGTTCTTTATCATATCAAGTAAAGGAAAATTGACATTATTTTTGGAAAGGATATCATAAATGTCAGAAAATAATTTACTAAATTTATTCTGCTTCAGCTTTCCTAGAAAATGGATAGGAGATCATATGGTGGGGGTGTTTTGTAGTTGGTAGGGGAGGTCAACTACTAGAAATATTGCCTTCTTTGGATACACTTCCTCCTCAGCCTTTTGCTTCCCCTTCTCCAATCCTACATAAACAATTGAACTATCAGTTTCTTCACCAAATTTATTATCAATTACCTTGCCAGTCCCCAGTGTCAATATTGCTTTTGCTTTCTTTATTTGGGTAGGCATCTTCCTAGATGTGTGGCTCTGTACGACTTTTGCAATTTGTCCTAACTGAGTTTCCACCTTTTTCATGGATGCCTCCACGTTATGGAATCTAGAATCAATGTTTTGGAATTTAGTTGCATTATTTTGGAAATAGTTTTGTGTTGCTTGAATGAAACTCCGCATGGTTTCTTCAAGTGTAGGATTCTTTGGTTGAGGTTGAAACAAAGTTCTAGCTTGATTATGATTTCTGTCATTGTTCCAAGAGAAGTTATGATGATTTCTCCAACTAGGATTGTAAGAGTTTGAGTAAGGGTCATTTTGTGGTCGCAGGTTGTAGAAGTTCATTGCATTAGCTTGCTTAGTATCACCTACAAAATTTTCTTTTGAGGGGCAAACATTAGGTGAGTGTTCTAAATTACCACAAAAGAATAAAACTCTATTAGGACAGGTTGTGGTTATTTCAAGTACACCATCATAGAGCACATTGCCTTCATTTCTTAGCTATCTCTGACATCTACATGGATAGATTAGAGTTAGAGTTTACTTCATAAAGTCCTCTAGATCTGCCTCTTACACTCTTTTGCTAAGAATTTGCTCCCAACATTTCATATAGCTCATAAGTTTCTTCTAGAGTCTTTTCTCCCATGGCTTCACCTATAACATTATCAACCATAGCTTGGCATGGTTGTGTCAATCCATCATAGAAAAAATTGGTTAAACAACTCAAGTTGATATCTATGATGAGGGCATAGAATCAAAATTGCTTTAAACCTCTCCCATGCTTCATGGAAAGCTTCACCATCCAATTGAAAGAAAGTAACTATTTTACTTCTCAATTCACCAGTTTTAGCATGAGAGTAGAATTTACTAATGAATTTATTGTAAACTGCTCCCTATATCATTAATGAACCAAGAGCTAATGTCATGAACCATGTCTTGACTGCATCTTTCAAAGTATATGGAAAACACCTCATACATAATTGGTCTTCAGTTAGGCGTTATAATGAAAATGTTTGGATGGTTGCATAGAAATCATGTATGAATGTCAATGGATCCTCTAAAGCTAGACCATGAAAAGATGGAAGCATGTTAAAATGAATATGCTTCAAGTTCATAATTTCTAGCATTATCATCCAATATAATGAATGAGGGTGAAATCCCTATAGTTGGGCGTGCAAACTCTTTCATCAGTTGTTGAGCTTATTGAGCCACTTGGTTCTTCACGTTGTCAGCCATCTTCCCCATTGAAGAGGAAACAAGGATTGCAGTCTCAACAATTGAAAATCAAGATCCTGCATCCTGTGGCAAAACAATAGAAGTGCCAAGAGAAGAAGGACATTTTGTTACAAGAGAAATGGACAGAAGAGAAGAATAAGAAGTGAGGATCATAAGCAATCAACAATAGAAGTAGAAACAGAAATAACAGTAGCTGAAATGGCAACAATGACATCACCATCACCTCATAGTCCAAATCCATCCCCATCCAAACCAATCCACGCTTCTCCCCAAAATCAACCCATTCCTCAAAACCTTGAGGGCAGATTGATGAACATGGAAACAACCATTTCAGCCTTTAATATTAGGATAGATTCACTAAAGCAAAAACTTGATGCTCTAATCTCTTTGGTTGAATCCATCAAGGGTCAAACACAGCTAATCCAACCCTCTCCTGACCATGAACCTAGACACCCCTCACCAATCTGGTCCACTCATTCCTCACCTGCCCCTTCACCTCCTGATTCTCATTCATCTCAGCATTCTTCTCCTCCTTCTCCTCATCATACAACTAATAGTTCTTCCACCTCCACATCCTCATCACTTTAATCTTCATTTGATTCAGTTGAAATAATCTCTGACTCAAAATTTTCACTTGGTCAAATTCTTAACTCCTTAAAATCAACTTCTAAGAAACACACTCACCCTCCATCAGGTGTCTCTCACTCCACTTCTCCTCAAGTCTTTTCTCAACCTTCTCAACCTTTCACTCAGTCTACTAAATTCACTGTTATATAGTCTTCACAATCATTTCTTCCCTCTAATCAAACACCTCCTCCTCTTAGGGCTAGGGTCATTCCAAAAGGATTCACTCCTACATCTTTAATTCTTCCACATAAAGATAACTCCATCATAGAAGTCTCCATATATTCTGGCTCCTCGAAAAAGCATTTCATTATCCTCCTAGTGTAGAAACTCCACATGAGTTTATGCCTCTAGATTCTTCCATTCCACCTACTAGAAAACATGAAAGCAAAATAAGATTGATAGAAAAAAAATTAAGCACCAACAAAGAATAAATGAACGTGTTCATCTTGAGTGGGTAGCGCAAAAGGCAATCTTCAGTCATCTAGATCTTCCATTCCCATATTTTGACGACCCTGAATTCATAAAGCTTAATGTTACTATTATGAAAAAGCCTTTTCCTAGAAACTTCAGGCCAAAACTTACAAACATAGAAAAATCTATAGATAATTTCTTACTAAATTTCAAAGGATCCTTGGCATTCAAACCATTTTCTCCTCCCAAACCACATGTTCCTATATTCTTTAAATCAGCTCCGAGTGTACCACTTCATGCTATGATAGAAGCATTTGATCCCTATTTATTCTATCTTCCAGAAGATGTTTATTGACAGAGCAAGTTCATGCAGATAGATACATATTTTTCAAACTTACCTTTATCTTTTCAAGAATTTGATAATCTAGATTATTTTGAAAGGTTAAGAGTTGTTCTCCCTAAAAGTATTGTATCTTCAAAATCATCACTTTCTAGTGCTCCTTCTTCCATTTCAATACTCCCTTCATCTAGTACTTCTACTTCCTTTGAGGCCACACTTCCTTCTCTCACTTTACCTACACCTCCTCCTCCTCCTTGATTCAAAATTCCAACCTCCAAAACCAAGCCTCCTTGCCTCGGAACACCTGTTTGAAAAACTTCCCCATCCAGCTTCATCGAAGTCGATCCCTCACATGGCTAAAAATATGTGAATCCCATCTTCTTAGGCCATAACCTACACAATAGGAGGATGAAAGCCATTGCTCTTGCAACTGCTCAAGGCAACCTTTTCCTTATCCATACTTGGCAAATCCTGAGTTTCAATTTTGACTCAATGTTATCGACTACAAGACTTGCACTTTGCTACCCAAAAACAATGGCTGATCTGCTAAAACATTTTTCTCCAGGCATTTTTTTAATGATGTTCTTTATCACATAATGTATATTTCTCACATCAATGAAATATATCTTGTCATCATTACTGCTTTTTTTAATATTATTTAAATAAAAAATGGTGGGCTATCTTTTTTATTCTGACAAAAGGGAGAGAAATATAGTGAAATAAAAAAACAAAAGTAAAAGTGCATTTACTCAAGGGGAGCTAGAGACTACCAAGATTGATTGATGTATAATATGCACTTAGTCATGGGGAGTCAAGATCCAAAGCTATGTCATAAATTTCCTCAGCTCTCTTGGAAGGAATTTCACTCAAATGTTTTGTTATCATCAAAAAGGAGAAGAATGTTGAACCAAACAGTAAATGTGGCAAAGAACCAAGTTTTGATGATGACCAACAATATATGAGTGAACAATTAAAGTACTAACAACTGTGCTACTAAGTGTGGCAAAAACAAGTAGAGACATACAGGGAAACAACAATTATAGTGGATAGCATATACAAGGATTACATCAGGAATAAGATCCACTATACTAGAAGAAGATTTAAATACTTAGAAAGAATGACACTGAAACTTTGAAAAGAAGCCACAAAACATATCTAAAGTTATGTTGTCCAAGCCTTTATAAGTAACCAAATGTGATTCAATCATGTAATCTATTCACTTGAAGATACACTTAAATTGAAGGACATTTTTGGTACCAGAAAACATCATAAGGTACTACGAACAAAATCAGATAGTAGATGTATAGCCTAGCCTCTTACGAATCAATAGCATCTAAGCTTTTCTTTTAAGGATAAAGTCAAAACTAAAGGAATCATTTGTCTCTGCACTCCAAATGAAGTCTTAATTTGTCCTAGACTAACATTGGACAAAGTAAGAAAGGGACAAAGTAAAAGCACTCAGACAAAGTCGCTCAGACAAATTGGAGTTCATCGCATGACCAAATTCGTCCCAGAATATCTATGGACAAAGCAAGGGTATTACAAAATCCCCAGATGAATCTCCGTAGATGAACTAAGCTCCACTACATAACTGAATTTGTTTGGAATTAACTCCAGACAAAGTAAAAAGTGCCACAGTAGACTCGGACGAATCTCCATAGACAAAGTAGCTGCTCAGATAAAGTAGTCGACTAAACTGCATAAGCAAATTCGTCTGTAACTTACTACGGACAAGCTAAAAGACAAATTTGCTTCATCTGATGGATAGCTAAAGAAAAAATTCATCCACACTATCAAGAGTCATCTATAACTTAACACAGATGAATTAAAAGATGAAGCTGGTTGCACTTTCCAGACAAACTCTCTCATCGACAAATCATATTAACTTCGGACAAAATAGATAAGCTCAAGATGGCAAAAAATTCAAAGGAAAGCGGTTTCCATTCTGTCAGAGATTACACTCCTTTCAAGTTTATTATGCATCTTTCCAAAAGAATGATTGCCAAAATAAAAAATGCATCTTCTTCAAGATCAACATTACAGGCTTTCCCACTTATACAAATTAATATGAAGATGGCTTTTCAATGGGAGAAAAATAAAAATCGTCTTCAACATTAAATGGAAGCCATTTGCTACCAAAGGGTGAATATTCAAAATTAGTATAAAGGCAGTGCAGAGACAACGAAGAAGATGCAGAAGAACAGAGAAAGAAAGAGAGAAAAAGAAAAGGAAAAAACACTTAATTGAGTAACCTCTCGAAAGGAAAGACTTCCTCTAGGATATTCAATCTTCATCAAGTTGAAATTCAATATGCTTATAGGAGTTATCATTATCATCAATTTTTTGGAGTATTGACATCCATTGCACCTCACTGATTATTCATTTTATTTGTGCTTAACTTGTGTACAAATCAACCTATTAAAGAGGTAAGCTGTTGTACAATCTCATTGCAGTTAATTTGCTTTGTGAGTTTGTGGTGAGCTCAGAAAACTACACTATATGAGTTGTCAGTAAGCTTAGAAAAACCATCAAGTTTGCTGGTGATATTTGAAACTAGTGAGTTTCCTTGTGAACTCATTGAAACTAGAAGAGCATTGGGAGCACTGTGTTTATGCTTCCTAAAGTTGGAATCTAGAAGAGTGCTAGGGCACTGTGTTTATGCCCCCTAGAGTTGGAATCTAGAAGAGTGCTAAAAGCACTGTGTTTATGCCCCCTAGAGCTGGAATCTAGAACAGTGCTAAGAGCACTGTGTTTATGCCCCCTAGAGCTAGAATCTAGAAGAGTGTTGGAAGCACTGTGTTACACCCCCTAGAGTTGGAATCTAGAAGAGTATTGGGAGCACCGTGTTTATGGCCCCTAAAGTTAGAATCTAGAAGAGTGTTGAGAACACTAGTTTATGCCCCTTGGGGCTTGAATCAAGAAGAGTGTTGGGAATACTAATTTATGACCCCTAGAGCTAAAATCTAGAAGAGTGTTGGGAGCACTAGTGTATTCCATTATATGTGATAATGGAACCCAAGGCACAAGGAGAATGTGCTCTTGGAAGAGTGGAGTAGGGAGTTTGCCCAAACCACTATAAAAATCTATTGTGTCTTGTGCTCTATTCCTTCACAGCGCAATAGTTTTTATTTGGCCATAATTTTTATCTATTCAATTTGCCTCTCCCCTCTTGGTATACCAACTGTATGGGACCAATACTTGTTGGGATTATAATATATATGATTTTGATGATAATAAAACTTGTATTAAATTAAGAAACCTGTATGCTTAGATCTCTAAAAATCATATATGGTTATGAATTAATAACAGTTAATTAACATAAACACAAAACCATAAATGATTAATTATACAAACATCCAGCCTTCACTTTATGGTGTGCACATCATAAACATTAACTAATATGTACTCCATAAATCTGCTAAATCATATTAAGCACAATAATTACTTAATCTTTTATATTATGCATTTAACAAAAATGTATATTATCCTTGCTTTACAAAATGTGACAATCATATGAGGATAAAATACATTTTGATATTATAAGAGAGCTAACAATGTAGCAAGTGCAGAAATGTTCAAGTGCAGGATAATGATCATTTGCAACAAACTACCACAACCATCTACTACATTCCAAAGGAGCTAAATTGATGAAATTCGTGGAAGAAGAAGAAGAAGAAGAAAGCAGAAGACAAGCAACAAGAAAGGTTGCAGTTTTCTAAAGGAAGCTTCCACGAACAAAAGCATGGGAGAAAAACAAAGCTTTGAAGATGTGCTGCAATAAGTTTGCATTGTCTATCAACCTCAATGAGAAAATGTCAACAGACAAATGCAAAATAAGAAATTAAATAAGAAGCCATGATTAGAGATCTTAAATTATTTTTGAGAAATTTAGACCACTCATACTTGATCTGATCAAAGTTTGTCCAAGATAAAGCACAAGGATAAAGAAGCAACTTAATAGCTTGGCGGACAAATGATGAAAGACAAAGAAGTAGCCACCTAGATGACCATGCATAAGAAAAGAGACTTCGTCTGACCAACAAAGTTAGAAGAATAGATTCATCTGAGGATAAGAAGGCTTAATAGAAGGGAATGCAACTTCAGCTGAGCCAAGATAGACAAATCAAGATTGAAGAATTAAAGAAATTGCTAGAACAAACCCCTTCTATTGCTCAAAGTGTGCAGAAAAGCTAAAGAACGTTGTCTTGCCTTCAGATCAAAAGGTCGTTTATTACAATAGACAAAGTTCAGTCAATGCAGAAGATAAAGTAAATGTTACATTCACTGATGGAAGCAGTTCCATACCATGTGTTTTGGGTTTCTAGGAGACAGAGTCTAAAAGCCGACTCTCCCTTCCTACTGAACTTGCAGCGCCCATGAAGGGCCTGGTGTGTATGTGTGTATATATATATATCAATGTTATTAAAATTGAATTGTTAATTGAACCGGTCAATGAGCTAGTTTGGTTTGAATGGTCGGACTGTCAATCGAACTAGTTTGAACTAGGACGTCATCATAATATAATTATGATGTCATAACATTTTAATAATTTTAAAATTATATAAATATTATAAATTTTTTGAATAATATAACAATTATATTATCAATGAAGCAATGATTCTTTAACCCAAGACATTGAAAAATAAAATATAATAATTGAAATAAAATATAATAATTAAAATAAAACAACATAAATGCGTAATTATTACTTATGATTATGTAACTATGCAAGTAAAAAAGATAATAACATGGTTAAATAAATTGACCTTAAAATTTTGTAATACTCTATTGGTCTTCACTCTTCATAATTGACATCTACGATCCTTTAAACTTTAAAACTTCAAATATATCTAAAACAAAATGATAAATAACAATAAATTAATAATAGTAAGATAATTTTTTCACACATAAATACCATTTTGAATAATCAATCATGATTCATTAATCTATAAATATAACCAAATGATATATTAAAACAACAGTCAAAGAAGTAACATTATTAAATTTTAAAGTTTACAATCATAAATTCATTATTTTATCAAAATTCTAAATTCAAAGCTACATATATTATTAGTGTGCTATCATAGGCAACCAAATTTAGAACCAAGCTCCAATTAAATTACTTATAGTAGTGTGAGTAAGGGTTGATCTCACGAGGAGTATCTAGCTTAATTTTATGCAATGTGAACAAGAAATGGGGGTTTTGAATGTAATGAAGAAAGTGTTATAAAAGAAATCTATCAGAGAAAAAAACCTTTGTTCAAGTCAACATCCATCATCAGAATCTCGTGACTAATCATTGACACAATTATAAATCAATTCACACTTTGAATATTCACTATTGGAGTTTTTTTTCTATTTCTCCTTTGACATAGTCAATTAGAAACATGTGATCCAATTAACCTTAACTACTAAACAATTTCAGACACATGGTAGAGATTTAATCTAATAGTAGCCTTAATATTTATAGAGATTGATGAAGCTAAACAACACAACCACACGCAATTATATTTAATTTAGTCAAATATTCTTCCTAGGATTTAAAAACTACAACAGCAACAAATTATCAAACCCTAGTTGCTTTGCAGATTAGAGGGATCAAACAATTATAGATTTGATATCTAATCTTGCAGTAGATTATGATAAATAATAAACTAGTAGATCTCTTCACAATTACACATAACAATCATAATTACGAATCAAAGAAGAATATTCAATACTCAAAGTACAAATTAAACAATTAAAACAAATTAGATCTCACAGTATATAGATTCTGAGGCTTCTGTCTCCTTGAACCAAGAATAAAAGTTTAATCATGCAGGGCCATGAAATCACAAAGAAAATAAAATAAAAGAGAGAAGAGAGAAAATTCTCTGTCAAAATCCACCAAGAAGACCTCTCCAAACCCTAGCAAAATAACTCTCAAAAACCCTAGGAAACTACTATTTAAAATAGAGCCAAAATATGCAAAAATCTAAAACAATTTGGAAAATAAAAATTTTGGTCAGCCATTGGCACCACCGGCACTGCTAGTGCCACCTTGTTGTCCAATGGGGTTGTGTTGATTATGAGTAGGCACTAGTGGTGCCAGTTTACTATCTGCTAGATATACATCCACTGTTGTGACCATAACTTCCTCATTTTAACTTAGAATTGCATGATTCTTCTTGCATTGGTTAGTTAACTTTGAGATCTACAAATTTAATATTGATTAATATTATAAATCATCAAATAAATATAGAAAAATTGGTATACAAATGATATCATATGTAATCTTTAGCTCCTTTTTGATTTTGATACTTAGTTGTCCTTGATATATTCCTTATCTCTTAGAACTCCATTCATGAAAGTTGTAGAAATTTTTCTTGTATTTGTAGAATATATTTAATCATCTCAATCAGTGGTTGTATGAGAGAGTTATGTCCAAAATATCGAGTGATGCTGAAATTGTCCAAAATCCTTCAATTGACTTCTTTTTACACTTAACCACTCTGATTGTCTCTTAAATGAAAATATAAAAATAATGAGTGCATATAGGAGTCAAATAAGTGTAAAAGATTATGTATTGAGGTAATAAAATATAACATTTTGCATTCTCATCAAATTCCCCCACACTTTTGCTCGTCCTAGGGTAAAACTCAAATTTGCTCTCCCCCAAAAGAACATCAAGGTTACAATTATCATAACTAAGAATAACCAAAACTCTTTAAAACTTATAATATATTATGAAAAAATTATTCTTACAAAACCTACAATCATTTAGTAAGCATTCTTTCTCGATGTGGATAAACTAAATAAGTAAAACCTTCATGAAAATAAACACTTTACTCTAATGTGTTGTTTGAAGGGTATATGTTTCGCTCAAATTCATTCCAATGGAAATGATCTACCATAAGCTTGCATATCTTCTCATTCTCCACCACTAATATCACATGCATATTGTGAATCATAAGGACTTTTCATGGGTTGTAACGGGGTTTAGGGTAAAGGTGAAAAATATTTGAAAATGTAGTTCAAAATCCATTGAAACTAGTTAAGCATAAATAAATTAACTCAAGCTCAAATATATAAGACATGTGCAATCACTTGTTTTTATCCAGCATCTTTCAACATGATGTATAAACATACCTCTTCCCTTGGAATTTTGATATTTTCTTTTTCTTTTCTCTTTTTCTTTCACTTTGACACATTTTTTCAATTTTAAGAACAACAACATGTTCTATTTCACCAATCATAATCATTCCACAAATTTTGACACCCTCATACTTTATTTCTTGTACACTCATACATAGCACAATGATGACCCATGCTCCACTAGATCTATGGCTTGGGTAAAGATATTATTTTTTGGGGTTTCTAGTTTGTAATATAGGTTCACAATAAAAATCTATAAAGCTCAAAGGGGCTCAATAAGAGGAAAAATTAAACACAAGGCTAGGCCATTTGGCTCATATAGTTCAAACAAAGAAGGCCTTAATCATGTTCATGCATGCATAAATCAATTTAATCTCAAAGAGAATTAAGGCAAGTTCTAGAGAAA
>JAYJMB010006491.1:0-11001 GCA_036873735.1 Pouteria campechiana | reverse complement strand
TAAACATTATTAGATAAGAAATCCACCTGGCTTGTAGTAAACATTATTAGATAAGAAATTCGCCTGGCTTGTAATCCGGCACAAATAATCAAGAATCAATCAAATGGAGTTAATGTAATATTTACACAGATAATGAAAGAAAATGATGTTAATAATAGCGAAATGAAATAAATACAAGAGAGAGGAATGAAATAAAAACAAAGATAGTATAAAAGATAAAGTTAACTGTATTAAAAGATAGAATTGATAATAAAAGATAGGTTTAAATTTAAATAGATAAATAAATACAGAAAGGTGTTTACTTTGTTTAGAAAAGAACATAACACATGCAAACACCTTATTGTACAATGTTTGCTTACTTTGCTCATATATTATTTTTATTACACCTTAAACAAACAAATATATATATATATAAAAGGGGGCCGATCTTATGAGATCAGTCTTATAGTAACAGTTGTTAGACCAGTTTGAAAAACCTATTTTTTATTTTTTTATAATTTTTTTATTTTTTTATAAAATTTTAAATCAATATGTAATTCACTTATAAAACAAGTTTTACTAGTTGTGAAACCAGTCTCATAAGATCGGCCCCCATATATATATATATATATAACCTTTATCATCAATTTCAATTTCATCTTTTTGACATTCAATTTTATTTGTTCGAACATCAATTTAATATTTTTTAATGTTATTTTGTATTAATATTTATCTCGTTATTTGGTTGACATTATTTTTACTCCGATATCATGCACTCTCGTTGCTGAGGTAATCAATATATTATTCAACGAAATAAATTTCGCTTACAGACTTGGACCGTAGCCATTTAAATGCCTAGCGTGACTCTCATATATAGCACTCTACACTATCTTAATATTAGTTGGGCTCGTAATTGGGAATGGAACTGTTGGTGGTTTTCATTTAATTGGAGCTGCCCACATGGTGGACAAAACCCTTCTGAGGTAGGGCAGTTTCCACAGCAATGAAGTACGTTTATTCCTATTGCATCGTTAATGGCGCATGGCATATGAATTGTCACCGTCATCAAGTACTACGTCCAACCCAACATCCATGTCCATGTATTTTTCTGCTTGGTGTTGGTTGTACTACTTACTATTGGAGTGAACTAGTATAATCTTTCCATTCAAGTCTAACCTTTCGTGATTTTATATAATCTAATTTAATCATTAATTGTATTATTATTTATTTAGTTAGAGTTTCAAAGATCATTTTAAGAAAAAATTTATATTAATTATAAAATTTAAATTAATTTAAAAATAAATTTCTATCTATTAGAATTTATTGATTGTTTAGAAGAGTTTATATACTTTTAATTAAATATAAAATCTTCTAAAGTATTTATCTCATATATAATATTGATTTTATCCAATTTTATAATATGTCAATGCTTTAGTAAATAAATTTAAGTAAATTTTAAATTTAATATACTTTAATATTTTTAAATAATGTGACTCATATAAGATTACAATTGAAATAATTTCTAATATTTTTTATTGAATATATAATATGAAATATAATAGTCAAAATAAATTTTCTAAAATCTTCAAGGCATGGTTCAAATGAAAAGTAACAATTCACATGTCTATGCGCTGCACCACTGCTGCGGTTGCACGAGGCAACTTGGGACGTGTGAGAGACGACCATCGTTAATCAGGTGGGACCCACTTCTTCTACTTTTTCATTTGCGCAGTTTCATGCATGCCTTGCCCCTTACAGGAGTTGACTTGCATGTTTCTTTGGCCTCATCGTATGCCTAGTGACCAGTGACAAACAAATGACATATTTATTATTCTCATCCGTACATTCATGAAAAGGGGCGCCTACTTATCAAGTTCCATAAATTATCAAGCTTCATAGTTTCCTCCCGGCTCCACTGGCCTATATACATAAAAATTCTCATTTGTTTACAAGTAATTATAGCATAATCGTGTAGATTTACAGTGTAAAATGTAGTAACAGCCCCGGGTGGATAGGGCGTTACAAGTGGTATCAGAGCAACTCACCCTAAAAGTGAAAAAATCATGGTATAATTATATGAATTTACGGTGTAAAGTGAAGTAACGACCCCGGGTGGGCAAGGCTGTTACTCCATTTTACACCTTGATCATACCTCAACTTCCCCACTTTTAGGATAGAGGAACTCGGGTCCCATTTTAGGACACCTCTATATTTCATTATTTCATCTTCAAATTTATTAATTTGTAATGGGATTTCTATTAAAATTTTAATAAAATTTCCCCTAAAATGTCAAGAATAGTATCTGATATATATCATTTATCAAATATAACAAAGTGAATTAATAAATATAAAATAATAATCTAAACTAGCCCATTTTGTCCATAGCCTAAGAGCTATACCACACCATGATGACACTACACTTTAGGGAAAACATATCATGTTATCACCATATTATATATCATTTCCTAAGACATGTCAATCCACCTCTTTAATACATTAATCTAAATCCTTTAATTATAATTGCACAAATACACAATGAAAATTTCAAATATAATTATACAAAGGGATTCCAATTCCCACATTCACACATACCAACCAAAGGTCTTCAGTCTCTTTCATAATTCCTTATCTGCTCTATCAGCTAAAAATTTAAATAAAAAGACATGAGTCCGAACAACTCAGTAAATAGGCACAAATAATAAATAATAAATAATAAATAATCAAATCACAATTTTCATAATTCAGTCAAATCATGATTAGAGATATAATACATCGATGATATTATGAAGACCATTTCCTCATTATTTCAATCCAATAATCAAGGATGAACCTCATCTCTAGTCATTTCACCTCAATAAATAGCCATTTTGCCTAGTTATTCATCCGGGACACAACCCTATCAATAATAAGAACATATATTCATCAATTCATATCAAATAGGGAATCACTATCATTCCCCTCCAATCGAACAATCTTCTATTGAATTGTTAAGGGGTATTTTCTGTCCCTCACATTAGATATTTATACCAAACCAAAATATCAAATATTTTAATCCAAGGAATATTCATTATCCCTAACAACTGTTATAAACATCAAATTTAAGCAAAGATGGGATATCTATTATCCCTAAATCAAAACACATAAGCCTGGATTCAAATCAATAGGATATTCATTATCCCCAATCAATCACAAATTCAATCAAAGTAAAGAAGCGCCTACTTACTTTAGGCCTTTAACTCCAAACCACTTTCCTCTAACTTTATTTTTTATCCTTTTTAAATCATCCTATCTAGGGTCACAATCTCATTTACTTAACCATTTGTAATCATGTACTCAATATATCATATTAACATTTCTTTCATAGTCAATTTTCAGGCTATGATCATCTAATATGTGATAAAATCAGTTAAACTAACATTTCTCAACAGGGTATCACAAAAATTCTTCATTTTCTATTACATTTATCTTGTAATTAACATGGTTAATATTTAAAAATTATTAAAATGACTCAATTAGGCCTTTCATTCAATTAATTCATGGCTTACATAGTTCGTATGTCAAAAACCCTAACTTGACCTAAATTAGGTCATGATTCAAAATTCAATTCATCAGTCCAAATGACCCCAAACAAGTCCTAGAACATCATAATCATATTATTAATCATTTCCCCCATGTTTATTATACATAAGCTCATCCTTTTCCCAAAAATTTTGTTATTCAGAATTAGGTAGAAACCCTAGCTTAGCAAAATCAAGATTTCTCTTACTCAATCAAGTCCCAACACATCATTAAGTATGAATACATCATTTTTACCATGATTACTATGTCCAAGTCATCAAAATTTCTTCAAAATTTCTAAATTTTCAAAACACTAACTTAAGAAAATGAGAAATAAGAAGGGAAAAACCAACTTACCAAGTAATCCATGCATGACTTTCTCTCATGGATATAAATCCAAGCCCAAAACTCCAATTGACACCATTCATTTGAAGGAAACTTGATTTTTCTCCCAATTTCACAGTTTAAATTGCTGAAAGTTGATTTTAAACAAAAGATCACATAATTTATTAGTTAGGTAAGATGATTTCCTACTAAATAGGCAAGAAACAAAGTTAAACAGGGTTAGGGTATGAAAGGGGAAGAAACAAAACAAAACAGGAGAAAACGAAATGGAATGGGGGCTGAAAATTTAGTTCCCTCCTTTTATAACTACTGACCGGCGTTGCTGGCACTAGATTGGGAGACGCTAATGTCACCATACTGCCCAAATGCCCATTTTCCATCACAATCTGGAGTCGTCGATGCCAACTTGCTGCCAGCAAAGAGATATTTTTATATTTCGCCCATAACTTCATCATAACATATCCAAATTGAGTGACTTTTATTATATTGAACATATAATTGTAAGATCTACAACTTTTATGTTGATCAATTTTTGTAATTCAGTCTCAAAATATGGGTAATTTACCCTTAAAGTGATACTATGTGTTTTATTCTAATTTATAGCTCTAAAAACATTCATAGTATTTTAACTCAACGTTCCTCATACAATATCTGATTCATATAATTCTTGATTCATTATCTGAAAAATTTCAAGGGTTACAACTTTTATGTTGAACACATTTTCTTAATCATTCATCTTATATGCCAAAAAGTGGTTACAAGTGACACATATATCGTTTTCAACTTCTTTCACCATATATTGATATATAATCAAATTCCAAAATCTTGCGATATTACATTTGCACCCTAAATAACTTTACAAATCCAATTACACCTATGCCTAATCATCCCAAAATGATCATTTCATAACATTACTCTAATCTCAAACTCAAGTAATAACTTATATTATTCCAATTTCATAAATTTGGCTTTGTATGTATATAATATAACTCATAATCCCATTTCATATAAATTACTTCAAATATCATAATAATTACTTTCTACACATTACATGCATCTATTGAAATATGTTCGTGCTATTCACCATCTCATTTGAGGTCAATTACAAAAAATCACATGTTCAATTATTTTTAATCAAAATTTTCTACTCTAGGTAACTCTATAAGTCATTCTTATTTCAATTTTATTCAATACTCAAGTAAATGTTTCACACACATTATAATATATATAATGAACATATCTGATCATTCACATAGATTATAAACAAGCTTTTGCTCAAATTCACTACTTGGGTTCTTTTTCTTCTTGTTGGGTTGCTACAATTCAAAATGATGAAATTTATAAAATTCATGGGCTAAACTCTACCAATATCCATTTGAGCATATTTCACATATCTTAAACATCATATAAAGTCATTTATACCTTTAAATTTTTCTGAGTTGGTGGAAATCATTTATTGAATTCTTTTTATTCAATATTCAACTTAATAATTCAAAATTGCAAAATCATCTCAAAATTTTAATTCAATCTCTCATACATATCACATTGCATATATTAATTATGCTTCACTAATCACTCAAGTCATATATGTGACTTTATTCAAAATCACCACTTGAGTCCATTTCATCTAAGAAAATCCTTGTTTATCATCACAATTTCTCACTATTTTGAAATGCAAAATATTTTTCCTCATTTTAACATCTCAGCTCAACCCTAATGTAGTGAATTATGCAATTATTCAAAAATTAACGTCACAGGGTGTTACAGACTTCCTTTCTTACAAAAGTTGTCCTCAAAACTTCAAATATCAGTTTACAAGTCACAATATGAAATCTTATCTCATATTCTCTGCACCACTATTCCACTATGCACTCAAATATTTAAAAGTAACCAAAGGTTAACCATTTTAATCTCCATGATTCCACTATCAACGCAATCAAATTAATAGAATATATTCATAAGGAATTTTACAACCAATGCTAGTACCATGGCATACAGTCATATTTAAATTATCGCGCATGCAATTGACCCAATCTAGAGTCATACACAGTCAACCTCAATGTGCATACATGCATTTGGCCAACTGCGGGTCACACATATAAAGTATACTATAGCAGACCTATGTCACTTCCCTACATACTGTCATACTAGCATCCATTGTAAGGTCCAATGCTCATATATTTTATATACATCATATAAACACATCTCAGTCATACCATGCTCATGCTTATTATATTCCATTTGCTACCAAATAGTACCATGTACGGGAGGCTATCAATCTAAGTAGACTCAACTACTAGTCAATCATATTAAACTATATCAAACGAAAAATGTCACAGTCAAGTAAAAAATCATCATCATCATCTTTCCAATTTTATTACAGATTCATATAACAATTTATTTTTTATGACTTATCATACTTCTCTTCTTACCAATGTATGATTAGTGAATTTTTGTATCTCCCAGCTACAAATGTTACAAGATTCATGGTGGAAATATCATTGCCACCTATGATACCTCGCCGTCACTACAATTTGGACCAGGTTCAATCCAAACCTGGCCCACCAAACCCGATTTGGGGCAGTGCTCTGACCCATGTTTTTCCAACCCAAACCTGAATTTCATCCAAGCCAGCCACGCATAGGATGATTGCACATGATACCCTTCCAAATTCAGGAACTGGCTGTTATGATCATACCCTTCCAAATTCAGGAACTGGCTGTTTGATCATTTGAAACTGTCCTCGAAATGAACGTGATGATCACTTGAAACGGAACTGTAATTAAATCAAAATTTTCAACCAACTTAACATTCTGATTTCTGATAGAAATTGGGTCATGTAGACGTCACGGCTATTAAAAAACAGAAGAACAAGAACCCCCAAATCAAATGCGGATTAGACTGCGGGCATGGCATCTAAAACATGAGCGTGATGAACATGGGCTTCGCCAGGTGGACCGTTCACACTTCACGTTTCCCAATGGGAGCGATGGCAGTGCAACTTTGAATTCTTTCTCAGTATTCACATGCAGCCATGCACATAAAATCCGTCCCCAAGATGGCTTCTTTGTTTCCCATGCACCCCTGGTCCCGCTCTCGAGTAACGTCCGGTGGAAAAGGTAGAATTGCATGGACGCCAACTCACCTGATTAGCTGATCGATTTCACCTCCATAACAATTCTATCGGTGTGAAACCATGTGAACATTAATTGCGGAGGGTCCATTATAGGTTCGTAGAAATTCCCTACCGGATTTTATTTCTCGACGGCGTGAGTGGAGCGGAGTATCCAAAAGGGGATCACCAATCCATTCATTGGTGGGGCAGGGACATGAGGGATGCAATCATTTTGCAGTGTATCTATCACTGTGTGGGTTCGCGGCTTGTTATATCATTGGTATCGAAATAATGCTGCGATTTTCACATCTGGGTTTGTTTTGCACGGCACATCGTGTATGCATGCTGTGTCCGAAGACGCCAAAATCCAGCTTATGGCAAGATAGTACTGATTACTGAAGGGGTTTTGTTTTTTTTTTCTAGTTATAATAATTTTGTTATTAAAAAAAGAATCGACAAATACGAGGATTGTTATGTAATGGTCAGTAAGAATGCCTGAAGTTCAAATGGTCAAAAGCTATGCCCGCAATGAAACCCGCATATTTGACGATGGAAAATATGTTAGAAATTTTGAAAATATATTTAATGATCAGAAAAAATAAAATTTTTTAGACGTTTAAAAGTAATGTCAATTAAAAAAAGCGAAAATAAATATTTACATCTCTTTTTCCATTGCCAAAGACAACCTTGGCAGGAAGGAAGATGCAAATGCATTTGGCCACACTCGATTAGGTTGTGCTTACTGATGAAGGCCCGCTTTGTGATTATCCATCGCAACGGCCCCGACAACACTGGCTAATGCTACCCCTCCACGTACGTGTACGGGGAGAGGCACGTTACACGGCAGCTAGGACTATGATGATGAACGGCGGTAACTAGGACAAAAAGAGAAACAGATGAAGGGCAGAAGCTATGTCGGCCCGCGATCGACCGTCCTTCTCCCACGAAGCTGCAACTGCTGCTCCTTTTTCTACTTGAAGAAAAGCTGTTGCAGCCGCCGTATTGCGCCGGAAAATGATTGCGCCACGATCCCGTTTCGGGAATATTCCCCCTGTTCCACTACCCCTACCCCCCTTAATTACCCTTCCAAACCCCCACTGCCTTCCTACTCTCTCTCTCTCTCTCTCGTGCCAAAACTTTAAAGCGGCAATATCCGATGATGATTTCAATTTACTCGAAGCTGCACTCCGTTACAATCTCAGACGATTCTCTCCATTAAAGCAGGAGATCGCTGTAGATTTAAAATGAATAAATGATTCCATCTACTATTCGTGGTAATTTGTTTTTCTTGCTTGGGCTTTTCTGTGTTTTTCTTTCTCGCTTTTTGACTTGCTGTAGCTATTCGTCCTTTTTTATATTGGACGTGTAGAGAGAAAGTGACCGAGAAATCAGAGGAAAGATGTATCCTTTCCACATCTATCGCGGGTTTGGGAGAGGAGAAGGGCTGCTCTTGGAAGGGATCAGATCGGTGGAGATGGACAGCGGAGTATCGAGCATGGATTCAAGGTCGGCGGCCGCGGCGGCTTGCAAGACTAGCCACAGCGAGGCGGAGAGGAGGAGGAGAGAACGAATCAACGGCCATCTCGCGACGCTTCGGACGCTTCTCCCCAACACTGCCAAAGTAAGTTTCTTCGAAATTCAAATACGTGTGCTTTTCTAGTAGTTGAATACAACCCGATGGACGTATATCAATGCATTCGTTTTTCTGGATGTATAGATGTAGAACTTTCGAAGGTTGCAGGTTGCATTCGTATCACGTGTGATCCAGTCCATTCTTATCATAGGACGATCTTGTTCTTCAAAAAATAAATTGTTTTAATTTTATATATTTTATTTTTTATTTATAATTAATTAAAGATATAAAAACCTTAATGATTTAAAATTTTAACCCAAATTATCAATCTCAATTCAACCCAAAAATCTATTAGCATTTAAATCAAAAAATAAGATAAATATTAGAATTACAGCCAAGCTTTGTTCCTATCAAGTTAACTTGGCCCAAGGTGCAACTCGATATACCTCGTGATTGTGCATTCAGGATATGTTATTCTCGAATCTTCCAAATGCAACTGTGTGGACGAGAAGGTTGTAGACCATCGCGCTTGATATCGCGTCGATAAAAAGAGGTGTGGAGTGATGAAAATAATTGTTTTATTCCATGCGCTGGTCTCATGCAGAGTCCGTTTGGTGGGTGCTAATATCAAGATATGAATGAATCTGACCGTTGCTTAGTGAGAGTGTCCACGAGATGGACGGTTAGCGTTGTCTCTGCCTGGTCCAACTGCAATAGTTTGTTATTCGATGATTCTTTCCCATCACGTCGTCACTTCCGTCGTCTTCGCCTTGTTGGTTGCAGACAGATAAGGCGTCGTTGCTCGCCGAGGTGGTCCAGCACGTGAGGGACCTGAAGCGGCACGCGGCTGATGTGGCGTCCATCCGCACCACCACCAGCAGCTGCAGCGGAGACATCTGGGCCTTTCCTGGGGAGACGGACGAAGTGACGCTGGTCCATGACCCGGATCCAAGATCGCCTTTCATAAAAGCCTCCGTCTGCTGCGACGACCGGCCGGATCTGCTGTCGGAGCTGAACGGCGCGATCCGATCGCTGAGGCTGCGGGCCGTGAGGGCCGAGATCGCGACCGTCGGTGGGCGGACGAAGGGCGTGTTCTTGATCGAGGGCGGAGGAGGCGGGGATGAAGAGATATCGGCCATCCGTCGCGCTCTGAAGGGAGTCCTTGAGAGGCGCGCTGCAGATGTCGCTGTGACTTCGACGTCCGCCTCGGGCGCGATGTTGCCTGGGAATAAGCGGCCCCGTCTCGGTCGCCAGCTCAGCATGGGTAGGGTTTAGGTGGACAAGAGAATCGACGGCTGATTTTTTGTTATCATGGTTGTGATTTGGTTTTGACTATTGTCGCAGTTTGCCGCTGCTTTTTCGTTCCTTATATAGATATTGAAGATAACTATCTTACTGTAAAACTGTTGACTGATTGGTTTTTTTCTCAGGCGTCCTTTATGGAGCTTGGTTTTCTTCTTGGCCGGTCTGTTTGTTTTATCGTGGGCACGTAAAATCAATGGACTAGTACGTGGATAATACAATGGGAAATGGCACGTTCTTTTTCCAGGCGGTTTGAAATCTGTTGATCTCTACTTGAGTTGAACATGTGGACTTTAACAAGAACTTAAATGTCCTTTTAACCCATTTGATCGTGTTGGAAAGTTGCAAATGAAGAAGCGATGCTTTTGAAGAAAGAATAATATCTATAGCCTATGCTTTTTTTGCAAAGTTAATATCTGAAAATAAAATGACAATAATTAAGAGCTTGTTTGATGGATGGGTAATATTTACAAAGTTAATAAAAGAAAATGGTATCTATAGTAACAAAATTGATTTTAGTGAGGCAATATTGTGTGTGTGTGTGTGTGAAACATGTTATCAGGAAAAGCTATATAATGGTTTGAGTTTCGCCTAAATTGCTTTCTGAAAATTCTGTGTGAAGATTCTGCAAGATAGAGAAAAATATTAGAGGGTATTGGGGGTGGTTTCGACAAAGGCATTTTGACGCTCAAGTCAGTAAGGGACTTTAATAGGAATTATGAGAAATAGAGAGAACTTGTGTTTAGGGGATGTATACCTAGTCTTTTTATACTTGAGTATAGATGCGTATTCGAGATACGTATGTAGCCTGTACATGAGTAGGATATAGGTTCATGCTTAGAAGAGGACTCTAGGAAAATACATATCTAGAGTCTTGAATTCATAAGAGTGCATAGTACCCGCTATTAGACTTAGGATCTGACGTGACTTAGTGTCAGCTAGATAACACCTATCTGTGTTAAAATTTCTTAACACTAGGCCTCCTCCACCTCCCCCCCCCCCCCCTCCCCCAAGATGCTTGATTTGCTTAGTCTTCCATGCTTTTTGCTATTTTTAGTGTTTTTTGTGGATCTGCTTAATGCTCCCATGGATCCATTTACTAATTTTGTGGATCTGCTTAATGCTCCCA
>JAYJMB010006490.1:0-11003 GCA_036873735.1 Pouteria campechiana | reverse complement strand
AAGTGCAGGATAACAATCATTTGTAGCCACCTCTCACAACTATCTGCTATGTTCCAAAGGGATTAAACCGCTGAAGATCACGGAAGAACAGCAAGAAGAAGAAAACAAGGCTTCGAAGACGTGCTACAAGGAGCTTGCTTTATCTATTAAATGCAAAGAGAAAACTTCAATAGAAAAATGCAATAACGTACAGTTGAAGACGAAGTCATAGTCAAAAAGCTTAAACTGTAGACTAAATGCAACTATTTTCTAAACAAATGCAGCCAAATTGTTAGCTGCATTTGGTGAATTTTCTTGTAGTGTTGTCTGATCTTTTGTTTAATTCCAATGCATTCCTAGAAAATGTTTCACAAGCATTAGCATGCGATCCATAAAATTGCATCTATGACCACCTCTCCTGGGTGGATCACATATCAGGTCCTAGCTTTTCTATGATAAGCACCCCATGTACTGTAGAATGTTGGTTATGCATGTGAACTTTCCCATCCTAACCTGGTCCAATACATTCATTAGGCCATTGTAATTAATTAGATGACTTGACTTAAGATTTAGATCTTATCCAATGAATACCAGGTGGGCCTCAACCTATGGTAGAAAAAATAAAAATAAAAATATTAGACTCATGTTCTTTTCTGACCATGTTAAGCAAGGATATCGATATATTAAATTATTTGAGGGAGCTTCACGGATTCACACTTGCTGGTGGGAAGCAGCAGCAGCTGGATGGATTCATAGTGGCTGGCGGAGAGTACAAGCAACTCTACAGTTTATGAATGCAGCAGAGCCCCGAGATGTAAGTATTTGTTAATTATGATATTGAATTCAAATATTATTATTATTTTTAAAAATATATATTTCTATTGTTTCAATTTTATAGATGCAGAGTGATATAAGAAAGGCGATAAGTCATCTTTTTTGGGGATGAATCGGAACAAGTTTCAAACAAAAGAATAGTCCTGATCGCATCCTTAAAGAACTAATATAGCTAAGATTCCTTCGGTTAAGGACAATAGTTGACTATCGCCATTTACGCATGGTTCTTCAATGCTATATGAAGACTATATATGATAAAGATTTTTCTGAAAATTATGTATAATTTTGGTGTCTAAAAAGAACGGATGACTATATTCACCCTGTTGGAAACAAACCATGGGTTGGTTTCAGATGTATAGTAAGGGTCATTTTTATAGTTGAAAATGACGCTATATTTGAACATCCACCAGCCTATCGACGTAATTAGATTTTTAGATTTTGAAATGTAGATTTTGAATAACCATGTCAGAAGCCTGATTTGAAATATTAAACTCTGTAATTTTGGCTTTCAAGTCATTGAATAGAAGCACATTACTTGATCGTGTGTTCCTGTGTATTACAGCTGGTTGAACCTTCTCATACAGATACTGTAATCACCTTGCCTTATTAATAGCCTTTCTAACTCTCTGGATCTAGCTTCGAGTTGGACCCATCAACAGTTATTTTCTCAATTTGTTTGTTTTCGCATTAGCCTTTTTATCAATCGTTGTCTTCTCAATTTAGGTGCTTGTTTATATCGTTAAAAGATGATTACTGAATCTTTTTGTTATAGGCTTTGCTTATTCCTATATGTAACGTAAATCTAAAGATTGCAAGCTAGACTGTCCTAAAGCTAAAAAATATCTATTTTGTTTATCTTCTAAAGATATGGATAATGAATGCCCTATAGGTTATTATTGACTATTGACATGATTATTATATATCATTTTGATGATAACAAAACTTATATCAAGATACAGCATATGTGTGCTTAAATCGTTAATAATCATATGCATATTTATGGCTTAATAAACATTAATGTATATATAATCATGAATGTTTAATTATGCAAGCATACATCTTTTACTTCATGGTGCGGTTAATCTTAAGTTATTATTCTTTAATGTATTAATTTGTTAAATCATATTTAGCATTATACTCTATTAAGCTTTCACATTATGTACCTAAATAGAAAAGTATGTTATCCTTGCTCTACAATATGTTAAAATTATATAAGGGTAAAATATATTTTGATTAAATATTATATTTGAAAGCTAACTACGATATAAAATACTGGAAATTATTTTGATTCATGCACCGTAAACACGCTTCTCCAAGACTAAAAAGAGGATTTCATGTCTTGAATGCCCTATTCAACCTCTCTTGCTATGCTTGTGGAGCCCATCTCATAACCCACCATGATTTTTATTAGTGCTATTTATTTAATTAAAATAATTAAAATCATTCCAATTAGGGGCTTATATAAACTAAATTATTTGAAAATATATTGAACCATGTTTAAAATATGAAAACTACTTAGATTAATTTATACAAATATGAAAATGTTATAAAATCTAGTAGAATTACCCATTCATGTAATAGGAAAATTTTGAAAGAATGATTACATGCTTGTGGGTGGTAGCGCCAATTTGGTTTGATGAAATTTAAAACATTTTAAAAAAATGTAAGCAAAATATAAAGATAATGTCTTTTTGTTTTGTAGTTCACTTGAACCTTTTTTAAGGACGACCTTCAGATTTTTTCTAGACGGATGATACTAAGCCCAAGTACGATAGTCAACTTAATTAATTAGATCTCATGAAGAAGTCATTGTGGGTCCAAAAAAATCTATGTAAAAACAAAGGCTGCATTAGAATTTCAGTGGAGCACACCTCGTGTAACCACAATCCCTGTGAAATATATTTCTTATGCCGGACATTCTGCAAAACATCCCCCATGTATCAAGGCACTTTTTCTGTTTCTTTTTCCTATTCTTCAATCAGAATATCTACATTTAGGGAAGATGATAAATCAATTTTTCAAATGCATGATGCGTTTCCCAGATCTAATCGTGCTGGGATAGTTTCAAAAGGCCCACACTTACCACGCATGCTAAGGTGCTCTGCCATCACATGCACATGCCTCTCAACCTCTACCCCAATCCAAGCTGTTTGGCAAATGACAACGACGAGATGACGTGGGCATGGCCATCCCTAAGAACGGATGCACCCAAGACTAGTTTTGACAGACAGCATTGTGATGTGACAGATCGGCCCCGTCCGTGCTGTTCATTGTCGTATTCCACGGCTTATGTCATCACCACCTTATTCATTCATTATGAGTTAATTCTCCCCACCCGTTATCCAACGACTTTTTCTTGAATATTTTTGGGTTCTTGGTTCACCAACAATGAAAATGGATGCGGGAACTGGGCCTTTAAAAAACAACACGCAAAAATAAAGTTATAATTAAAAACATAAATAACAATAAAAGATTATTCGGATCGTGTCCGAACTGCTTTCTGAATAATATAAATAAAGTTATAACCTGCTATCTCTGATAACCTCAAATGAAGATACTAAACTGGAAAAATGTCAGACGATGCCAACTGCTCCTGGCGTCGGTTAGAAACTTTTAAAGGGTGATAGACAATGAAAAGAGCCTGTGTCCTAACAGTGTGCATGCCTGTCCTTTTCATAGCTTGAGTCGATATATAAAAGTTCAAGTGTGCGTTAGGACAATCATAAGCAAATTGGGTGCCACTTAAAAAGGATTCTGTATGATTGTACATCCCTTAATTTTCTTAAAAATGCTTGTCTTCTTCCGGTGCTCTCCGTATAGGCGGTGTCGTATGGTGACGAGGGGTAACGGGCATGGTGGAGATTGGTGTCTTACCTGGGACGGGATCAACGTAGCTATCTTTACTAACGTTGATGCTTATCCGTTTCCTAATAAAAACATGATTGTTGAGATAAATAATTGCTTCATCTAAGAAAAGCGAGATGGTGAAGGAAAAAGACGTGTAAATGTGAGAGAAAAGAGAAAAAAGGTACTGTGGGTAATGATAAAAAAATAAAAAAATAAAGATAAATAGATATATTTTTTATATAAAAAGATTTAGAATAATAATAGAAAATATAGATAATAATGAAGAAAAAATTGTTAGATAATTAAAATTTCAAATTACATTAAAGGATGTGTGTGAAAATGGACAGAGAAAAAGGTCAAAAAGTTTTTTTTTTTTTTTTTTGCCTTTTTTCTCCATTGTTATCAAACATAGGCGGGTGAAAATGGGAATACAGTCATGAAAAATTTGTTCGCCTAATCCTGTTTGCGTGGGGACCCACAATCTGATCATCTTGATATCACACTTTTTACGTACTAATACTACTTACATTTCGATTATTATTTGACTTTGGATCTTTAGTTATCGATGTGCAGCCTGAACTCTCTGGAGAACATCACTCTGTCCTACTGGCATTATTTGCAGTTATATTTCTATTTCAGTCACAGTACATCAATAATAGGATCAAAGGCCTATATTACTTTTTAGATTCAAATATTAAAAGCCGACCAAATTATTTATTAAGGTGTGCCATAATAAATCAAAATTATAATATAATATACTTTTATCAGTATAAAACTTTGTTATTTATTTAGTTGAAAATATAACCAACGATTGAAATGATACATAATATAATATGAAAAAACTAGTTTGAGTAATTTTTGTTGTCAAGAAAATGGTCAGTCCTGATTTTCTCAACCAAACCCCTCCATATGTCATTCTCATGTTTTCTGTCTACAAATATATGCTTTGATCAGATGATGCTAATCAGGAACGGTTAGAATTGCGTTGAAATCGGAGTCTCTGACTCTGGGCAAATAGCATCTTCATACCTGTCCACACCAACCAAGAGCTACAATAATCCTACATCTGACTGAGTCTGGCAAATGGACAGCCGAGTTTAGTGCAACGGCAGCAGCCCTGTGCCGTCGACTCTATCCACCAATCTCTCTCTTTCTCATCCCCATGCATCTTCTTCCCATCTACTGTGCAGCCAAACCCCGTTAACGTGTGGAAAGCAGATTGCAATCGATCCCAGAAACGATTGCCCAAATGCACAGTAAAAATGTAGGAAAAGTCCACAAAACAAAAGGATGGTAGGCTGATTGAACCTTTAATTATCTGCCTGTCTGCTAGCTGCAACACATCTTTTGAGTGTGTACTATCAGGGGATTGTGCCAGAAAAGTGGAGCAGGTAAAAATAGGAAAAAAGGATTGAAATAAAGGTTACGTGAGAAGTAAAGATATCATGACAGTCTTGAAAAATGTGTACAGGAGGCATATAGCTGATGCAGCTAAAACATCCAAACGGACCGTAAGACCCAAGTCACCCAAGTCTTTTCACCCGTGCTTTCATTTCCACTTCAGAAGGGAATCAAACCATCGAACAAAGAAGACGGATACATGCAGCCAAAAAAAGTATCTGAAAGAACAAATTTTCCATTTTATCCTGTTTCCTACTAATAATGCATGAACAAGAACCATCACCAGCCATACTTGGCTTGAGTCTCCGCCTTTGTAAGCAAACCTTTAGCCCGTCTCTCTGTGAGCTCCATCTCCTTCTGCTTCATATCGTAGTACAAAGAGCTTATCTGGTGCTTCCTTTTGTGAAGCTTTGAAGGCTTTCCCTTGGCCGATGAAACAGGCTGCCACACAAAAGCATTCAGTTGGAGGTGTTCATAAATTTATGATTGATCATCCATGGTGAAATAAGCATGTCCTAGAGAGAGAGAGAGCAATTTGGTGCAGTTTTGACCCAGCCAAATCCAGACAAGCATGTATTCTATCCTATGGTTCCTGGGGCAAGCTACCCTCATTGTTACAAGGCTTAAAAATCAGATTGTTTACACAATCAGGCAGGCAGCAGTGTCAGACGGAACAGACGAAAAACTCCAGGCAAAAAACAATCACATTTAGACACAGTGGTCTAGCAATGAACCCAGCCCTTTATAGTGAGGGCCAAACAATAAGGATGCTTATTTGGTTGAGTGCTAACAGCAGTAATTGATATCCTTCTCTAATAGGGCGGCTTCCCGGTTCCTGAGAAATACTTGACTCTTTCTGGAATTTGATTGCCATAACAACTCATGTCTTTGGTACCACCTCACAACAGATTGAACAGGAATGCACAATACTACATGAGATGGATCAAATCAGGCCAAAAAAATGCCTAAACGCATACCAGCTGAATTTAATTTTCTACAGCTTTCTTGCATCTAATTTCATTAATGTCAGGAAAACATGCACCAAATAAGACATTAATCAGGAAATTAAATGAAATTTCACAATAGTGCTGGAATCAAGTGCCCATTAAAATTATTAAAAAGGCAAAAAAAAAAAAAAGGACCTCAAGAACATTGGGAAGCCAAATCTAAGTATCAAACCCATTGAAATCCTAGTCAGTTCAAAACATTGCAACAGCATAATAATAAAACATGCAGATGGTCCAGATCAATCAGCATTCCAGAGAAAACAGTCAAAAGTAACAGTAACTAAAAATTTAGTACTGTTTTCTTCAGTCAACAATGTAGAACTAGCTGTAGAAATTTACCAAGAAACATTATTTAGTCCTTAGTTGTGGAGAGAGAAAGTAACTGTTATTTTTGTTCCCTAAAATTTTTTGTCGCCCAAGCTGAAGTTGACCAGCCATCGTGAAGGAACAAGGTGGGGGTTCCTAAAAATTCCAGAAATCCGAATGCTACTTTGTTATGGAAAACAATTGGCAACCTGTCCCTGGAAGATGACATCTTGTCAAGTGGAAAGAAGAATGTCCAACATTAGATTCAAACAAGAAAGCACAAACAGCCCTTGCTCCCTTGCTAAATTATAATGATTGTGGAATTCTGTCATAAAGGATTGAAGCTGAATTGTGACGTTGACAACAAGAGAAACAGCAGCTACAAGACAGGCACTTATGGATAGTGCATAACACAATCATGGACACAAAAAACACACAAACGGATTTTGGAAGGAAAAGAAAAGGAATATAACAAATCATCATATAAAATGAACAAGAACAATATTCCAAGAAAACCTCAGAAAAAGCTCTGCGCTGGGTTGCAGAGCCCATGGAAGCACAAACCCATTCTAGAACAAAGTGCTCTGTTTTGAGGAAAACCACTTCCAGAAGACATTAGCCATGACAGGATGGGCAGACATTACATTCATCACAAGCTGTCTGGAGATACACTATAAGGGAATAACATGCAATGGTCAGAAGTTTCTAATTACCCTTCCTGTATTCATGTCATGCAATGGGGGCATTTGACAGACGACACACTAATCCACATTGAGAAGGAATAAAACTTTGACCATAGAATGTGCAAAAGCATAAGTCAAAGAAGAAATGGTTCATTAGCATCTCTTCAGACACACTTCATGCATAATGAAAATCCTTCCCTCATTAAACTACAGGTCTTGAGCACCTCCTCCTTATCCAGTAAACATGTGAAAGTAGAGACTCCATTCTAAAAATGAATAACAACGGCTGGCAACACCATTTTTTGAGTACTCAGTAGAGTAGACGCATGTTCTAATGAAGTATGCTGTGCCATCTAGTAAGTCACAATCAAATGAATTAAAGATTGTTCACGCTACTTGTATCCTTCAAATATTAGAATACTAAATTGAACCTAAAGATATACAACCATAAGGGCATGCATCATTACTAAGGTCTTAATGTTTGCTTTTAATGAACCAATCCATGCTGCAATAGTACCACAACTTTGGGCACTGTAGCATCTTTCTCAAAACAACAATGATACCACGAATATAGCAAGCCCCATCATCACAATCAAGCTCCACAAAAATCAGGCAGATCCACCCACTAGATGGTGCAAATCCATTTCTTTTCAATCATGTAGTTGTCCACCAATTCCAACAGTGTGGCACAATGGATGAGTGGAATACCCAACTTCTTACCCAAGGATGTCTTTAACTAGTAAGTATATCCATATTCTAACATAAATGAAACATCAGCACAAAAATGGCATTGCCATAACTTGTACCTTGCTTTCAGAGCAATTAGTTCTACAAAAATTGAGCAATATCAATTCATGCTATAACACAAATCACAGTATTATGGTGGGAAGCTTATATAACATCATCATACCCATGACTTTCATCATCCTATCCTTGTTGATATCAAACTAGATTTAAGGATCCTTCGTAGCTAACCTCTCTTGTACTCATCAATTATACCCATAAAGATAGCATTGCTCATGCAAACAAACAAACACAAATATCATGAAGCTTAATGCAAAGAAAGAAACTCTCAATATCACCTTCAAAACATGGGGAACAGTTGCCTACATATCAATTCTAACATCTAAACCATCCCAAGGTTAGCATTATGATTTTTTGGGATGGCGTTCTGCAATGATGGGCATTATTTTCCCATTTGTTCAAAAGAATGATGTACCAAACACCTTTGCATTTCAACACTTTACCTTAGGATGAAAAGTATGGTCATTCCATTCTGATTGTGCCGCCAAACACATTTGATGTTACAAAATACATTTTCCAAGATTTCAGGAAAAAAACTCAGGCTAGGATTGATATGGGCATCCCATGATAATCCTCGATCTTGGTAATACCATGATAAATGTAAGTTTTTAAGTACCCATCTGCATTCCAGTTAATGATGTTTCTTGGTAACCCCCTCGTTTTCTCTCTCCTCTTTAATCAAGGAAAATGTTTGAAGCCTGTGATTAAGAAGAAGAATGTGCTGCTTCTACAACACGAATGTGAGAAGAGTACTGAACCTCCCACCATTGGGATTAAATTTACAAGTCCAAAGCAAGAATCAATCGTATTCACAATCAGAAAAAAAATAAAAATAAAGAAACTGCAAGTATCAGAACATAAACGATTGAAGCAACCTACAATAACCAAAGAAACAAAGGCCATGTCCCATACCTGATAAGAAGGCCCAAAGGCTATTCCAGTAAGCTTAACCTGGTCCTCTCGTAGCCTATTGTTCATCAATTCATCCTGCTTCACCTCAACTATATCTGCAGGAATCTCATTCCTCCCTCTCTTCCCCATCATTCTTCCAATGCTCTCGGATGTTGCTGGGGGTCCTGACTGCATCGAAGGTGTCGAACCATCAACCCAATCGCTTTCATAACTTCCATAATTCACATAATTGCCATAGCTCCCACTGCTTGCTGCATATGTTCCATCAATCAGATTACCCTCATGGGCAGCATAATTCACATAATTTCCATAACTTTCATTAACAAACCCCGAAGATCCATCAACAGCAGCAGCCCGTAAATTCCCATAATCATTGTAATTTCCACCACCCTCAGTCAATGACCCATCAACGGAGTTACCCTGGAAACTCCCGTAGTTTGCACACTTGCCATTACTATCATTGCCCATCCCCGAAGCCGCGGTTGATGGTGATTCACAATCCCTGATACCCTGGTAAGCACCATTGCCAGTGCTCACGCGGGTAACATCGCCAGCCGTCCCTGGGGCAGCGGGGGAAGTTTCAATGATGGATTTACGAGTTGGGGCCAGGCAAAGTGAATTTTTGGGAGCTGGAAGGATCGAGGAGAGGGATTTCGAAGGGATGGCATAGCTGGAAGAGGCAATTTCCTTCGTGGAATTTTCTTGCTCCTCGTCTTCGGCATCATCGATGTTGGATTGGTTTCTGAAGAGGGCTGGATTGACAGGCGGTCTGAAAGCTATGACCTTTTTGGGCACAAGATCTGCGGAGGAGGGAATTAAGGGTTTTGAAGCCTGTGATCTAGGAGGCGGGAGAGAGGGGAAGATGGAAGAAGACGAAGCGACGGCTTTGGGAAGAGGCAGGGAAGAAAAGAGAGCAAAGGCTGTCGAGGGATTGTGCTTCTCTAGAGGGGAGTGAAAGAGGGGTTTTGGCGTGGATTTGGAAGGAATAGAAGCCTCTTCGTCTTCTTCGTTTCCTTTTTCTTCCTCGTCTGCTGAAGCGTAGTTGGCTAGCAAGGACTCCATTGAGACCGTCAAACAGAGAGAGAGAGAGAGAGAGAGAGAGAGAGAGCGCAAAAGCCACCTGTCGGAGGTCGGCCGTGGAATTGCATAATAGCGATGGTTTGCGACGGTTCAAACCGCCCGACACCATGGCAAAGCCCGTCATCTGGTACTTCTGAAAGAAGCCCAAGCCCAATTTGCTTCTACATGGCTTTGTCAGCTATCTTAGGCCGGCCTATTGGGTCCTAGTGGAGTACGATTGATAGATGTTATACCCTCGAGGAGGTAGGTAGCATTTTTTACGTGACTTTTAAGATCAAAATTAAACATTTTTATATAAGGATATATTTCAAATTAAAAGGTAAGGGATTAAAGTAAAATTGAGAAGTTTGGAATGAGAAGCCCTACGATGCTTTAAATGTGAATAGAAATAAATTACAATAGTAATCTTACTTTTTCTCATAATTATTCATATTTTCAATTATTTCATTTACTTTTTTTAATTAAAATATAATATTATCCTTTACTTCACTTTTTTAATAGACTTCTTTTCTAGAACACCATCTTCCGAATGCACTTTATCCAAACTGACTCTAAAATCAAAAGAGCTTTGTCAGTGCTTAGTAGGCCTTAGCACGTTGTTGAGAGATTAGACCTCGCCAGTCGCGTTATTCAACAATGAAATCAACGCCCACATTGTCTATTAAGATTTCCTTTGTTACTTTGGCCCACCTGCTTATTGATTTAACTCATGGGTTAAGGTGGCTTGAGATGGATGCATGGATTTCACTATATAGTTTACAACTTTACATAAAAGGGGTTAATTTTATCGGGCAATTAGTTGATGAACTTCGCTATCTGGGCCCTTTCCAGTCCACACCCATCTGGTGTATTTGAATGTAATTTTTTTGGAAATTATCCACTTAAATATTTTGGCGGAGTTATCCACTGATATGGTCTGGTGCATTCCAGCGACTTGGGGTTTCAGGCATTACTTCCGATGATGAAAGGTCTGCATTTTCCACAAAAGATTCCCGGGCCCAAATAGCTAAAGCCCAGGTTTCTCACCAGAGAGAGAGAGAGAGAGAGAGAGAGAGAGAGAGAGAGAGAGAGAGAGAATCATACTAATCTAAAATCTCGTGCCGACTCTGGGTCACAGAAAATGATGTCCCCAAGCGCTACAAATAAAATT
>JAYJMB010006489.1:0-11004 GCA_036873735.1 Pouteria campechiana | reverse complement strand
TAACACAATTGCATAAGAATAACAAATATCTAAGTATAAAAATGTATCTTATGAGTGAATGAAATCCACTCATCACCAGTTTTCATCTAAAATGATATGTTTTATAGTTTTGGGTTCAATGTAAGATAAGAAAGGAAAATTATCATAGACATTATGAAGTGGGCTATGAGTTCTCACTTTATCATACACATTTCCTACAACATATTCTAAAGGATGATATCTATGAGTATGAACTGACTTGTTTGAATTAGATAGCTCCCCTTCACTTACCTGCTCTTCAGGAATGTTTTCCTCATGTGGATTTGATGAGTCAACTTATGGTAAATCTTTAGATCCTTGCTGAGCTTCAATTGATGTTTCAAGAAATCAAATCTTATTATCATCATCTGCATTATCAACCTTTCTTGGCTTAGAGTTAGTCTCATCAAATTTTACATGAATTGACTCTTTTACTATGTATGTTTGCTTATTTTAGATACAATATGCTTTGCTAGAAGAAGAATACCCTAAAAATATACCTCCGTCACTTTTCTTGTCAAATTTATTAAGGTTATCTTTTCCATTATTCAATACAAAGCCTTTATAACCAAAGGAATAAAAATATGCAATATTTAGCCTTCTTCCTTTCCATAATTCATAAGAAGTTTTCTTTAGAATTGGACGAATGTAAACATAATTGATTATGTAACATGCAGTGTTTACAGCTTCAGCCCAAAATCTATGAGGAAGATTTGCATCAATGAACATATTTCTAGCCATTTCAACTAAAACTCTATTCTTCCTCTCAACCACTCCATTTTATTGTGGAGTTCTAGGTGCAGAAAAATTATGAGTTATTCCAAGTTCATCACAAAAGTCATTGAATTGACTATTGTCAAATTCTCTACCATGATCACTTTGAATTGAGATAATTCAAGTTCCACTTTCATTTTGAACTTTGTGATGAAATTTCTTGAAAAGCTCAAAACATTCATCTTTTTCACCTAGAAAAATACCCAGGTATATCTAGAGAAATCATCAATAATAACATACCCATACTATTTCCCACTTAAACTTTTTGATTGTGCAGGTCTGAAAAAATCCATATGCAATAACTTAAGAGGCTTTGTAGTAGAAATAAATTTTTTTATTTGAAAGAAGCTTTTGTTTGTTTGCTAAATTGGCATGCATCACAAACATGATCCACATTAATCTTCATTTTTTGTAATCCTTTTACAACATCATGTTTCATAAGCTTCTTGATAATGTACATGTTGGCATATCCAAATTGTTTGTGCCATAATAAAGCCTCATTGTCTACTACAGACTGACATTTTACATGATCTGTACTAACGTTCAAAGTATACACATTCCCATTACGCTTTCTATAATATATATTTTTTCCTACAGAATTACGAATAATACATTTATTTGATTTAAACACAACTTCAAAACCTTTGTCACATAGTTGACTTATGCTTAAAAGGTTGTGTTTAAGACCTTCTACAAAATATAAATCAATAATATCCATACCTGAAATACTTACCATACCTATTCCTCTGATAATTCCTTGATTATAATCTCCAAAAGTCACTTTACCTTTATCTTAAAAAGATAAACTTTTGAACAAATGCTTGCTTCTTGTCATATGATGTGAGCATCCAATGTCAAGGTACCAGCTAGATTTTATTCTTGAAGTCGAGCATACCTGAAAAAAATTAAAATCAAGTTTTTGGTACCCACATCTTGGGTCTATGCTTGTTAGGTATGATAATAATTTGTTTAGGCACCCAAATCAATTTTCTACCATTATTTTGCAATTTTCTTATAGTATAATCATAAGCAATATCTCCATGTTTATTGCAAAAATGATAGTGCCCTTTATGAGGACAGAAAGTTTTCCTTCTGAAATTTACAATTTGATTTTGACAATTTATACACTTAAGTTCCATCTAACTAATTTTATGTCTCAAAGAAGTGTAATATTGCTCTAATTTCATATTTTCATCCAATAATTTCTTTTAGTTATTTTTTTAGAAGGTTATTTTCATTTTTTATGTTTGAACACTCATCAAAAAGAATTCTGAATTCCAGTTGTAATCTAAGAATCACTTATTTCTGAATTTGAAATTCCTTTTTCAATTTTGCATATTTTTCAGTTATCAGTTTTGATTCATCAAGATGTGCAATATGTTCCTATTGTAGTTCAAACAAAACATCCTCATAACTTACCTCATCTGAAGCATTGCTTTCCTTTTCTTCATCTTCATGTGCCATCAATCCAATATGACATTCCTCATCGTCAGATTCAGATTCTATAGAAATGGATGAGTCACTATCACACCATGCTCCAAAACTCTAAGGCTTCTGACTTTTCTTTCTATCCTTCTTGATAGATGGACATACTTTCTTTAGATATCCACTTCCACCACAGTTTTGGCATTTGAATTCCTCTTCTTCTTTCTTGAATGAAGTTTCAATTTTGAATTTTTTATCACCTTTCTTATTTTGAATTCTACAAGCGACCGCAAATCTATTTTTCATCTTGTTATTTGTTGTAAGGAATTTTCTGAATCGGCGAGTTAGCATAGCAATTTCTTCATCTTCTTCATCTACATCAAGATCAGACTGATCAGAATTAGCTTTCAAACCAATAGATCTCTTACCTTTTGATTTAGTTACATTCTTTTTGATGATATGCTTATGTGATAGCAACGATCCTATCAAATTTGAGATGTCCTTTGCTTCTTCGATTGCAATTACTTTTGCTGTCTAAGCTTTAGGTAAAGATCTAAGAATTTTCTAAACTTCTTTCTTCTAATTAATATCCTTTCCAAGACCTTTCAATGCATTGATGATCTTGGTAAACCTGTGATCTCAGTAATGAATTCATTAGGAAGCATTGTAAATAATTCATAATCACGCATTAAAAGATTCATTTTTGTCTCTTTAACTTGAGATGTGCCTTCATGGGTTCTTTGAAGTTTCTCCCAAATATTTTTTACAGTTTTACAATTGGACACCCTTTCAAATCCTGCTTGAGAAATAGCATAATACAACAAGCTTTTAGCTTGTTCATTTGAAAAGCTTTTCTCTTTCTGTTCAGTTGTCCAAGTACTTGTCTTACCTATTGGGATTGTAAAACCATCTTCAATGATGCACCATGTAGACATGTTATAACCCATTAAAAAACTTTATATTCTTAATTTTCATAGAGGATAATTATTTCTACTTAGATATGGAGGTCTATTTACAGATAATCCCTCTAGAAAGCTTGTAGATCGGAATGCAGATCCACTACTTCCATTTTCATTTCTAACATTATTGTCATTGCCACTTTCATTGGTGCTTGATGAAGAAGCTATAGAAGATCACTTTAAGCAAAACAAAGAAAGCTCTGATACTAGTTTTAGGATTGAGCCCCTTGACCAGTTCTTCCAAAAGCTCAAGCTATTAGGGAACGAAGACTTAATCCATATATCCTAATCAGAGCCTGCACATATATTGTGCAGTTGGTGGGCATGAGGGGGCTTCGCAAGCCATAGTACCTCGGCAGATGGGGTTGTCAAGCCTCCTAATGACACAAGCGTGTCCCCGCTTTGTTGCCCGTGGTGCCTGACTCAAAGGGAGCTTGCTAGTCCCATAACCAACAATCTCCCACCCTCCCCCCCCCCCCCCCAGCAACTACCCTAGATTTGAACCTAAAACCTCACTTTAATACCACTTGTTGGTCCCGTGCTATGGTAAAACATAAAGTAAGTGAAAACAATTTGAATATAATGCACCAATAATCAAATAAAAATAAGAATACAAAACTTATAGTGGTTCAACACTCTTTACCTACTCTACTCTCCAAGTCAAAATCCCAAACTTGGGTTCCACTAGTCAACTTAATCCCAAAGTTATAAGTGGTACAATTTTTCTATTTTCTAGATTTTCACTTTTAAGAAATAATATAGATGAATCACTTACACACTCTGTAATGATTCAACTATCTCTTGGTTTACATCTCAAACCAAGGTACAATTTGCATAATGAAATAAATAATATAAATCTTACAAATAGTATAGATCTTAGGTGACTTCACTGTCTCATATCACTTCAGTCTTCATACACCTGCAAAATAGAGGTTTCTCTCTTAAGGTAATCTTAAATTCTAGATTCTCTCTTTCACAATCACCTTTAATATTTCTCACGTTTAAGTCATAAATATTCTTCAACCTATCTCCCATTAAATAGACATTCAACTACTGAAGACAATCTCTCAAAAGAGGTTGAAGAAGAAGTCAAAGAGGCTTGAAAATCGGATCTTGTAACTACTAGCAACGAACAGAAAACCATTGATGTTTTACTAAAAACTATCAATGTTTTTCTTCACAAGCAAATGTTATCGAGGTTCAACCTCGCCGGATTAGTCTTTGACTCAAAATCAGTCAAGGTTGAACATCATCTAATTCAAAACGTCAATGTTTTGACATGAAATGTACACGAACTTTGCTAAAAACTTTAACTGATTTCCCAGTTAGTTTAGTATATTCTTCAACATGTTTTCAAACTTGTTTACATTCATTCTATCAAATCATTCACACACATTAATTACATACACATCAATCCATATATTAGACAATCAAAGTATGATTATAAACACTCATTTACATCAATCCACACTACATAAAAATGAGTATCAATCCACATAAAACATATCACTTATTCATTCATGTTTGTTCATGTTCAAAACAGAAGTCAAACACTTTGGAAATCATGTTCAACATGATAGTTGTATATCTAGATGTTATCTTTCCAATTCATTAAGAATTACATGATTCTGAGTTCATATGAGGAAGCTATATAAAAATAGTGTAAGCCCTTTAGAACTTCTAACTGTACATTCGAAACTTCAGATAGATGTGCTGATTATGGTCCAATTTTGGCATATTTTAAGGCTAATTTGGAAATAATATTTGACATGATAGTTGTATATCTAGAATTTATATTTCAATGCATCAAGAAACATACAATTCTGAGTTCATATGAGGAAATTATATCTTCTGAAGGCACATCCCAAATTTCTTATAGATGTGTAGAAACTTCAAACAGGTTGTGGTTCAATTTTGGCATATTTTGATGATGATTTGGAATTCATATTCAACATGATAGTTATATATCTAGAATGTATCTTTTGAATGGATCAAGAATCATGTGATTCTTAGTGCACATGAGGAAGTTATATCCAAAACAATGCAAGCCCTTCAAAATTTCTGAAGCAGCTTAAGAATCTCTAAAGTTAATATTTCAGAAATTCTGAAATCCACGAAACTCTAAGCTGTAATCAATGAAGATCCCCCTAAATTAACAAAGCTCCCCTCTTTTCTTATTTTTCATGGGATGGAGGAAGATCGAAGCTTTTTGCATGGGATGAAGCTCCCCTGAAATCCATATCCCTTTCACTGTTTCGCATGGGATGAGTGTGCAAACCATGGACAACTAAAATTAAACCTACCTGAAATGAACGATGGGATGTTGCGGTTGTTTCCTACAATGCATGCAACCGATCGTTTTGAAGAATAACCAACGTTGGCTGCATGTAACGCTTATATTCATTTGACAATAACTGCATATAAAGTTGGATTTAAATTGTATGTTATCTATATCCTGCTATGCATATAATCATTTAAGTTACTTAAATTAAAATTTTATAACATAATAGATACTTAAAAATTTTCCATTTAAAAAATATATTATGTCATTTATATTAATTAGGTGTATGTGATTGCATAATTGTTTTTGGGTGTGGTTTACTTTAATATATGCAGGAAAATCATATATATATAAGTTAAATATCATTTTTACATATGTGGGTTATTTTTAATTCATGCCAAAGGGTAGGATAATTATTTCATATTTTTAAAAAATATGAAACATTATATGCAGCCAACATTGGCTGCATATAATATTATGTGCAGCCGTTTTGGAACGGCTGCAAATAATATTACATGTAGTTGATGTTGGCTACATGTAATGCTTATATGCAACCAACATTGGCTATATATAAAGTTGGATTGAAATTGCAAATCATCTACATCATGCTATGCATATAAATTTTATTTAAGTTATTTAAATTAAAATTTTATAACATAAAAGATACTTAAAATTTTTTTGTCATTTTAACAAAAACTATATTATACCATTTATACTAATTAGATATATGTGAGTTGTGTAATTATTCTTGGGTGTTATTTACTTTAATAGATGAAGGAAAATCATTTATGTATATAAGTTAAATGTCATTTCTACCTATGCGAGCTATTTTTAATTCATGTCAAAGGGTATGACAATTATCTCATATTTTAAAAAATATGGAACATTATATACGGTCGACATGGAATGGCTGTATATAATAGTATATACACTTGATGTTTGCTTCATATAATGTTATATGTAGCTGACATTGGCTGCATGTAATGCTTATATGCAACCGACGTTGGCTGCATATAAAGTTGGATTTAAATTGAAAATCAACTACATCATGCTATGCATATAAATTTTATTTAAGTTATTTAAATTAAAATTTTATAACATAATAGATACTTAAAAAAAATTCTCATTTTTAACAAAAAATTATATTATGTCATTTATATTAATTAGGTATATGTGAGTTGTGTAATTATTCTTGGGTGTTATTTACTTTCATAGATGAAGGAAAACCATTTATATATATATATATTAAATGTCATTTGTCCATATGCGGGTTATTTTTTAATTTATGTCGAAGGGTATGAAAATTATTTAATTTTAAAAAAATATATGAAATATTATATGCAACTGACACAAAATGGCTACATATAATAGTATATGCAGCCAACATTAGCTACATATAATGTTTATAGGCAATGACATTGGCTGCATATGAAGTTCGATTTAAATTGCAAATCATCTACATCATGCTATGTTTAAAAATTTTATCAAAGTTATTTAAATTAAAATTTTATAACATAATAGATACTTTAAAAAAAATTTGGCATTTAAAAAATCATATTATGCTATTTATATTAATGAGGTGTATGTGATTGTGTAATTATTCTTGGGTGTGGTTTACTTTAATAGATAAAGGAAAATCATTTATATGTAAGTTAAATATCTTTGCTACATATGTAGGTTATTATACCATTATATGTCAAAGCATGTGCAAATTATTTGTTATTTTTTAAAAATAAGAAATATTATATACAATCAATGCAACGTCAGTTGTGTATAATATGTAGGCTACATATAAGATTTGAATGCAACCAATGTCGGCTGCATATAATATCATATGCAACTGACTAAAAATAGCTACATACATTATTAAGTGCAGCCAACATCAACTGCATTTAATAGTATATGCAACAAAAAATTGACTGTATTTGTGTACTTTTGTTATAATAAATGCCCATTTCATGATCTTCACATTATGTTTATGTTTACATGATCTGAATGCTTTTTTTAGTATGATTCAAATGCTATATGTTTATGCTTCAAGATGCTATGCTAGATAGAATAAAATTAATCTAATATTTCAAATGTAGTTTTAGATGCACCTTTAGACATTATAAAACCTTACTTCATAATATTTGAAATTTGTCTGACATTCTATTTTAGACAAAGCTCTTTCCCATCTATTGTCATAACTTCAAACTGTATGAAAATTTAGCCCATGTTTGGAATTCTTCTGTTCGCCTGAAAAGCCAAAACTCTTATTTTGTATCATTCGAAATTATCTTCTCTTGCATCTAAATCTTCATTTTTGAGATAATGCCTCATTTTCTTACTGAAATTAAGTCACTTTTCTTAGAACTCTTATCACTTAATTATTTTCAGCAAACATTCATTCCTCTCCTCCTCAAAAATTCTTACAAGAAATCTCTTTTTCCTCCCATGCCACATCTATTTAATCTAAACCCCAACCCTAAGCTTCTATGGCAAGAATGAAAGGAGAATGAAACTTAATAAAAACTGAGTTTGGAAGTAGAAGAAGAGAAAGCTTAAAGTCCAAAGAAGCAAATACTTCATAGAAAGGAAGAATGAATGATAAAGCTATTCTCTTAGAATGTTTTAGAATTGGCTTTAGAGACAACGAGATTTATCTTTATTTTAAGTCAAATGGCCTTAAGTCCAACTCAACCATCGCTGGAGGCAAATTAAGAAAGAAAGAAGAGAGTATTTCAACAATGACATCCTCGTCATTCCCTTTACCTTCTCATCCATTTCCCCCAATCCACTTCTATGTGAACCCATCTTCTCACACCCATACGTTCAATCCACAATCCCATCTCTACTACACTTATCCCAACTCTTCATGTAATTCTTTAATGCATCTTATGTAACTCTGTTTGTATTGAAATGCAATTCAATGCAATGAAATATTTTTATATTTTACTTCTATTTTCTCCATTTTTTTTTTGCATACTCTGCATCTTTCATATCTTCTTTCCCTTATGCCTTTTAAATTATGACAAAAAGGGAGAGAAATTGTAGGAGAAATTATATGATTAGTAGAGTTAGAACTCAGTGTATTCATTCAGGAGAAGAATGCTCTTAGTCAGGGGAACTATGTATATATTGTTATGATTAAAATATTTTTGTTTAGTTCTATGACACCCTAGGATTTTGAGGTTAGAAAATTTTTCCTAAATAATTATCCTAGGGTAATTATGCCATGAGTTAATTAAATTTATGAAGGAATTTAATTATGTAATTTAATATATATATATATATTAGAGGAATGAATAAATGGCATAATCAGCATTTTATTTTGAAAGGATCATTGTAAAAGAAGACCACATTTGTATGGCATGACAATGTACTACTAAAGCACCAAATGGGAAAACAAGATAAGTGCTCCATCTTCCCCATACCACCCTAATCATTGCTTCCTCCCTCTCCCTCATGCCAACCCATTGTAGCCCCATCTACATCCCTTTCCACACTCATTTTCTTGCAAGGAAAATTAAACAAATGCTTGCAAACTTCACCCACGCACCTAATGTTTCAAAATCTACTTGTTAGGACAATTAGAAAAGGGGGAGAAAAATCCATTTTCTATCAAGGAAGCCTTCTTGCTGTAATTCATGGAAGGAGATCGAAGATCTAGGTTGGGATTTCATTTTTAGGGTGGAAGCAACACAAAAATTTGTGGTAAGTGTGTTTTCCCCAAATTCATTTCGAATTTTGGGTCTTATAGTGTACTTTTATGAAATTTTATGAATTTTGGATGACCTAAATTCAAATTTTCATTGGGTAAACAATCATAATGATGAACTGCAACAATAAAATGGTGTTAAATGTACAAAATCCCTTGCATATGGCTGCCCACGAAATGGGCAGCAACATTTTGCATGTTGGATAGTGTATTTCATGGGCAGCAATTTGATTGGGTTTGTGGCATAATGATTTCATTATAGGGCTTTTTTATGCTAAGTTTGTTAGGTATTAATTGTATGTTGTTGGGAATGCATCCCACTTACTACACTTTGCTGAAAATTGACAAATTAATTGGTGTATATCAAGTGTTTGATGAAATGACTCTATTAGAAGCAAAGTGTGTTGGAATGATTTTATAATATCCCCTAATTGGTCATTAATTAAGCACTAAAATAAGGTGTTAAGTGAATTTAATGAATGATTAAAAAGCGATTGAATTTGGGCTGCAATATGAAACACATTAGAGTGAGAATGCACTTGAAATAAATCTAGGAAAGAAATCCTAAAGTGGATTATATGGGCAGATTATGGTGCTGAAGAATGAGGTTTATTTAACTTGAAATGGTGCATGAAATGAGGAAGAAAATAGTTGGGTTTATGTCCTTAAAATCCATGTTAAAATGATGTTTAAAGACCCTCCATGTAGTAGCTTGAATGGGTTACAAATCTGATTTTTGTTACCCTTGTAAACCATGTTAATAATGACTTGATAAGGGCTGTTTTATCTTTATTAAATTTAATAGATGTGGAAATGAATGAAAGGATGTTTGCAGATAATCATCAACCCTAAATGGAGTATTCTAGTGAAGGAAGCACTAAAAGTTTGATTTGAGTGAAAAACCCAAAAATTGGATCATATGAAATCTTAACTTGAAATGAATGATAATTTCTACTAGAACAAGTGTTTGGAATGTGTAATTGAGTAATGAAGTAAGAGTATACCCTAAAGATATGATTAGGTGAATTTCACCTAGTTTATGAAATTGAGTTAAATCTCCCATTTAGACATATGTAAATTTCAATTGTGGTGCATGTTGTGTATATAGGATCCATTGGGCATTGACTTGGTAATCAAGTTGTTGAGTTGGAGGTTGAGGATTGTGTAATTGTTCTCTATTGAGGTAAGTAGGTTTCTTTCTATTATACATGTGTGAATGAGTTTATTAATGAGCATATTGTGTATCCCATGATTTGCATATGGGCATCGTGTTTCAATTGGTATTTATTATATTGCATTATTATTTGAATGATGAAATTATAAATTTCCGTATATTTACTTTACAACTTGGATTTGGCTATATGTTACAATGAATTGCTCTTCAAATTGCATTACATGGGATTTTATTATGAGTCATGAGTCATAGAGGGTATGATTGATTCATGTAGCATATGGTGACATCTTGATGACAGTGTGGTGTAAATGTAACTTGGTGACTTGTGACTCTAATGTGGTATGGTTATGCCTGGGAGGCAAGGTGGATGACAATTGTGTTGTGGTATTATTGTTGCCTTGGTAGTATGTGGATATGACTTGTTGGTGTGGATGCCTTGGTAACATGTTGTGAAGCCCTGAAAAATTTGGAGTATGTTATGTGTTATTACAATCCAGAAATGAAAGTGTTGGGATTTAAAGTATGAAAAACTAAAAGAATTTACTGAAATACAGGGATAATGATGATGGTCATGACTAATGAATTATGTATGATGGTGTTTGAACGCGTCGCGGAGTGCGCTCAAGAAGTCAGATCAGGCATAGTAAATAATGAGGAAGAAACGAAATGCGAA